>VXAC01006180.1:31511-68051 GCA_013399225.1 Rhipidura dahli | reverse complement strand
AAAAAAAAAAAAAAGAACTTGATTCTACTGGTGCATGATGGAAGCAGCAATTTTGACAGATGAGTTAGGGACTTTAAATGGGCAGTCTGCCTAATGCCCTCACTGCAATCATACCCATCCATTCCCTCATTAGGATTGAGGCTCAGTCAGTCTGGAAACTAGTTCTAAGTAATGAATAATCCTCCTGAACACAAATATGAAAAATTGTTGTTAATTTAGACACCTAAATTAGGTAGTACAAACCTAGTGTTATGTCTGATTTAGAGAAAATGGGAAAATGTACTTGGAAAATATGCCAATTATACACTTACACAAATTTACAATGAAAACAGTCTGTCTGTAATAGATTGTTTATTAGTTCCAAGGTTATTGCTCAAGTAGGTTTTCATTGTTTTAGCTAAATCACATTTATTTCATTTGGTTTATTTGAAATCTGAATTAGACTTAGCAAGAATTGCAGCTGATGTTCACAACAAAAATACTAAAATAGTTGGCAAACACTGCATATTTAAAATGCCTAGTAAATTTGCTTTTATCAATAAAGAGCCAGGCCATGAAAGTTTGTTTCACATCATGAATGTGTGCTGGGTGGTTCCACACAGTTGGGACATCTGGTCAAAGTCAATAACGTGCAGATAAGAAGGCAATGGAAGAAACAGGTGGAAATGATGGCAGTCCATGTCTGTTGATGAGCATTTTGTATCCTCAGGTGTGACCAAAAAACTGCATTAGTCCTTTTACAACGGGATGAAATCAAGGTAGGGACTGGAATCATTATGAGAGAACAACCTAAAGTGACATGCAGCCCAAATATGCTCTCAAGCACTAACAAGGGAGAAGCAGGATTTATGTTTTAGTTGAAGAGAGAATAGAGTATTTGTATTGCCTTGGTTAAAGAATCACTCTAAATGCTTTACTAAATAGATGTACTCACTCTCTTACTTGTCTTGTGTCTCAGTAATATTTACACCATAAAAGCAGAACAGTTTTTATATGATAGCAAAAGAGAATTTTCCCCTACTTTACACTGAACTGGTTGGTTAGACAAATTGCCTCAGGGGAGAAGAGAGACCAACCTTTAGCTTCTGGAGAGACCATCTTTATCCTGGGCTGTTTTGGAAAAGGCAAACCCCTCTTGGTGTCTGCTGTGGGTTTGGTTGGCTGTTAGTCCCTGAAAGAGTCTGCAGTATCCATTGTGGTGGGGAAGTGGGGAGTTTGGTTACTACCTTGTTTGTGGCTTTTCAGGGTTGTCTTCCTGACACCCTCAGCCCTTGGAAATCCTGGAGCAGATCTGCAGGAAATTTTATTCCTGTTTCATCTGTGCTGTAGCCTGACCTAGCAACTGAGAGATTGGAGTCTGAGATAATCAGTTTTGGACTTTGTTACACACAAAGACTCTTAGTTAGGACATGGTCATTTGAATCTCCTTAACAGATTGAGCTCTAGGTGAATTTTTCATTATAATAATGCTTACAATATCCTGAACTGCTTTCATTTTTCCTCATATATAATTTTAGTGGTTGTGGGGAAAAGAAGATGACTGTAAATTGTGTTAATGCTAGCACTGCCAGGTATTTCTGATTCTGAATTATTTTCAGAACATAAGAAAAAAGGATAATAAGTGAATTTAGAAATGAAATATAAGAAGGACAATACACTTTGGAAGGAGTTGTGGTTTGAAAGATGTATTAAAGCTATGAAATGGTAATCATTTATAGTCCTTCTTCTGGTCCTTGACCAGGCAAGACCCTGATAAATCTGGCCCTGTTTTGAGCAGGGATTGAGCCACAGGGCCCTCACATGCTCCTCTGAAGTAGACTGCTGAGTGAGTCAGTGGTGTACATGTCTTGCTGAATTAGGAACTGAGACTGGTTAGATAAATGGATCTGGTGACACTAAAAGATTATGTGTAACTCTTATAGAAGTTTGCAGTGATATTTTGTTCTTTAACTTTCTTTTCACTTTCACTTTGTTCCTGAAGACCAAAAGAAGGACTATTAATGATAATCATGAGAGAACAACCCCCACCTGGCTACAATCTCATGTCAGGCAGTTGTAGAGATTGGTAAGGTCACTCCTGAGCCTTTCCTCCAGGCTAAACACACCCAGATCCTTCAGTTGCTCCTCATAAGATTTCTGCTCCAAGAAATGTGGTATTAGCTCAATAATTGTCAACATAATTTAGACATAGTGACATACAGCATTTAATATCTGAATAGCCTGGTACCTTCATAAAATTTGTGGAATGGGGCAGGGTAGTTTTGACTGGGCAGAAAATGAAGGCTCTTCCTTTGCCATAAGAGAAGGAATGCAAGCGTAACTTAATGGACTGTGGTGCCTAAAGCATATGCCTTGTAGATGAAACCAAACCAGAATCTGCAAGCATTCAGTGGCTGATCATTTCAACCTCTTAGTCACATTGCCATTTGGCCTTAGTCTACAAAAACAATTGCTTTAGTTTATTTACATTTTAACAAATCCATTCATGGGGCTTAATTGTTTTGTATGAACCTAGAAAGTAGCCTCAGAATCTCACAAATCCAGAAGATTTGCTCAGCTCTTTTATAGCTTTGAATAATTGGAACAAATTAGATTTGCTTTGCTTTGCAGAAGAAAAAACCACTCTGGCTGTTCTTAGGACTGCTTTTCAAGTATTTCCTTTTGATCTGTGTGTTCTCCAATTGATGCCAATTAATGTCAAAACGACTGCTTTCTGTTTTCCCACCACTTCTTACAGCCTTTCAGAAAAATGGTCAGTGGACTGTAATATCTTGCCTGCCCATATGTTCCCAGACCTACACACACTTTTTGAGTGTAGGCAGAACTGAAACTTTAAAGATACTTATCTAGTTCCTGAGTCCATGGAAAAGCAAATTAATTTCTAATATTTTTGTAATGGTTGCAAGAGAGCAGTTAAAAGCAGAGTTTCTTTTTCTTGGGAATTAAAAAAATAGATTGAAACTTCATGATTAACGAAATTTTTCTTTGACAAAACCCTTTGAGGTACAACATCACAGAACAATACATATACACACAAAAAAGATGCAAAAGGATATTTTTAGACACTATTTGGAAGACAAATAGTGTAGAAATACTGACAATTTATAGTGATAGTCTGTACCTTTAACAAAGAAACATTTTCCTCTTCATTTGCCTGTCTTTGTTAATAAAAGAAAGAGATGAGTCTGGCTAGAGCTGAGTGCTCTAGCAAACTCTTGTGGATGGGGAATCACTTTCTGTCAGAAGACACACACAGTCATCCTTCACTGTTCCCCTTTTGCTATTATTTTGCTAATTGCTTCATATTCCCAGGAAAGGAGCACCTTTGGATTGGAACTAGAAATACCTAGTAGCTGAGGAGGATGATTTTTTTTAAACTTCATTTCCTGTTGCAGGAAGTTTTGGGTTTATTTTTGCCTTAAGAAAAAGAAATTATTATTTCTCTAACAATACAAGAGAGGAGACCAAACACTATGTTTTGTACACTCAGAAATATGCCTTTAGTATAGATGGTTGAAACCAGTCCTGTCATGATGTTATTAAAAAAAATGATGAAAAACTGAAAAACATTTCTACTTTCTTCCACAACTTGCAACTCACCTGTAGAAGTTGTAGATGTCATCTCTTAAAGCTGGAGAAGATTAAGGTGTTTTTTAAAAAATAAAACCTCATCCTTTTTCAGAATTATAAGGTTATTCAAAATTATTACAATGGACAACAAGAAGATCGTGCTTTTTAAAGGAATCTATGAGAAGGGCAGGCTTACTCACTGCAGGGTTTATGTAGGGAAGAAACAAAGTTGGAATAAGCATGGGATACTAATGAGGCATGTCTCAATTTCTAATTTTTTAGAGATCAGAGTCTCTGGTGCATACTCTCCACTGCTGGCTGCCGGCAGGGTTTCTTACCACAGTCTTTGTGAAGCACAGAATTTTGGATGAGGAGCATAACTGCTCTGATGATAATGCTTGAATTCCCATGGAATGTACTGGAAGACATAAAAGAACTCATGTGTAAAACTCACACCAAATTCCATCTGAGGTGACAGGAATTTACTGGGATTGCTTATTGTAAAATATTGTAAAACTGGAAACAGTCATATCAAGGAAGAAAATATTCAGCCATTGCCTTCCAACCTCTACAAAATGGTATCTTAAACCAAGTGCAAATTTGACCCCCAGAGCAGGAAGGATTGGGAATTGCACATTCAGCCCTGTGGACAGAAAAGGGACAGAACATTTGCCCTATTAATTCTATAGCCATTCTATTTTCTCAGTGGCAGCTGTACAAGACTCTTCAGATTCTTAAAGGCTTCAGTCAGAAGTGAATACTTTGAGAGGAAAATTAATTACAAGTATATCCCCCTGTCTATTATAATTAACATGGACATAACTTCCTGAAAAGGATACCTCAAACACCCTCTTCCTGCTCTGATACTGCCTAAATTACAATAATTCTCAGGGTTGTAGAAGTCGATGGATTGAATATAGTGATTTCCTGAACTCTCAATTCTAATTAAAATTCTGCAAGCTGACAATGTAAAATACGAGTCAGTGTAATAGTTCAAGGTCATTTTTGTTCTGCATAAAGTGACCTGTTTGAAGTGTCATGCTGATTAGGAATATCTAACACATGCTCCTTCCTTGTGCTTGCCATTGTGTGATTCATTAGCTTGAAGGACAACTTTCCACCATTGTCAAACAGACCTTGTCAAAGGAGAGAAAAGATATTTTGAAGCCTGACCAGGAGTCTGAACAACACAAAGAAGTTCCTCATAATGGGGCACTCATAGAAGATTTATCTATTCTGTATTTATTACTAATGTGAAGTATTTGAAACATTAATATTATATATTTCTTACAGTAAGACAGAGGTTTAATGAGCACAGCGCCTTGAACTCTCCTGAGAAGGGGAGCAAAAAAGTGGGATGGGCAGAAATATCTCTTCTGTCATTTCCCATTTTCTTCCTTTGTCCCTTCCAGGGACTGGCATTCAGCATTGTTAGTTGCTTGACTCTAATAATATGTAATGTGGTGGTACATGTGAAATTCCAGTGGGTTATTTATAAATAAAATGTATGTTAGAAAAACAGCAGAACTCTTGTAATGAAGAGTGAGCACTGAAAATTGATGGCCCCCTCTGCTGAATAGGTGTAAAGCCTTTTTTTTTTTTTTTTCAAACAGCATGCATAATGCGTTTATTCCTGAATCAGAATTAATCCTGACAGGTTGTTCCAACATGTAAATCCAATATGATAAAAAATGTACAATTATTTTTGTGTTACAACAGCAGAGTTATAATGAGGATTTCTTAAGTATAAGTTAGTTTTCTAGTCCTCAAAGTCTCTGAAAACAGTGGACTTCAAATTAAATTTTCTAAGCCTGTTCTCATTGCGCTCACCATGTCTGTGAACAGACAAATTTCAGAACATCTGTCTTGGAGGGTTATGGTTTTATCTTCATCTAATAGCTTCTTCTGAGACTAAACTGATGGGGCTTTTTTAATCTTCAGTTTGAAATTTGTGATTATTTATCATTACAGTTTGCTGTCTGTACTAGTGCTTGCCCTCAGAATTGTAATCAAGGCAAAGGCAGAAGCTGTGCTAGGAAAAAAAGAGAAGAGTTCTTCACTTGGGTTGTCAATAATAAATCACCTTAAATTGATGTCAAAGACAAGACAGGTTGAAGCTTCCAAATACAGTAGTTTGAGTAGGCCTGGGGCTTGTTTATAATAAAGAGGCTTTATGTGTCACTCTCTCTTGGTCAGGGGAAGCTTGACAAGTTCTATTACGTTTATCTCTTTTTAAAAAAAAATTATCTGAATGTGGTTTTTAACTCACAAGAGGGGTAATTATTGTGTATTTTTACTCCTGCATTTTTTTCTGTCTTCTTGCCATGTGCTCCCTTGGTTCCAGAAGCTTGCTAGATTTTAAAACAAAGGTTGAGGATGATCTGGCCTGGTAATATTATTTAAAGAAATGATCTTTGCTTTCCTGTGGTAGAAACTACAAGTGTATTTGATGCCATCATGCCTTTCCTGCCTTGCTCAGCCCCTTGCATTTTGTGCCAGCTTTGACAGAAAGTTCCTCACTTGGTATGTAAAAGAATGCCTTTGTGGGCTCCTGTGTCCATTATTTGTCATTTCCAGGGGGGTTTGGATGTTTTCTTCCTTGAATCTACTGCAAGTCTCAAGCTTTTCACCTCTCTCTTGCGCAAAAAATGTTTAGAAGTCAGAGTATTAGGCTTTGTGGGTTGTGGCAAATAACATTTTTCATGTCCAGTATTTTGTAGTGTGAGTCAGTCCTTTTTTACAGTGATCTCACAGCTCTCTGCAGTCCTGGGAGATTTCTATGCCCACAGCTGCCTGTGATTTGCCATCAGGTCTGCCTGCAGAATTACACAGTCCAGCTGAAATTTTGATTTCCCTGTGAACTCTTGTCAAGGTGATGTTTCAGACATCACCGTATTTGAGATCCAACTCCTCTTTCTGGTCAAGGTGAAGCCAAAAACTCCTTTTACTTCTCTACTCCAGACTTGCAGGCTGGCAATCAAGGTGTTTTATTTGACACTTTAAAAACAACTTTTTTTTTTTTTTTGATGATAAAGGTGCTTGCAAGCAAAAGAAAGAAAATATGGAGCCACAGTGCAAAGCACATCTCCTGGCAACGTGAAAATTCTGCAGCTCCGTTTCTGACTCTATCAGTATCTACCCATGGGAAGTATTACAGGACGTTTGCACTGCTGAGAGATTTCCATGTCAGTGCGAGAGGAGATGTGGATGAGGTGCCACCTCCATGTCTTGTGAGCTCCTTGTGTCAAGTCAGTTCCCTGTCTTCATGCAACAGGAAGCAGAAACCAGGTATTCAGTCCTTGGGGTGATGTGTACAGGAATGAAAATTAGCAAAAAGGCATAAAGCCCTCTTTATTTTCACTTATGTTATCATCTGGAAGGTAGAAGGTCCCTGTGAATGAATTGCTTGAAGAACATATTTCCTCAGATATCTATAATTTTTGTGTTTATACAAAGAAGACATTTGTGCTTAGCTCTTAGCACATGATGTATTTCTTCAATTCCCAGGACATTTGCATTCCCTTTATAAATAGTGTGAACAGGAAAATGAGACTGAAAGTTTTTAAGGAAACTATTCAGATGATGATGATGATTAAAAATAATTGGAGCTCCGTTAGTATGGTACTATAAAAAATAACAAATGGAAAAGTACCGGGATGAAGTATGAAAAGAGAGATTTGAAAGGTTCATTGAAGATAATTACATTTCAGTCATTTTTTCTTTCAAACACAATCATGTTTTAATACTCTATTTTGTTAAGGAAAAAAAACCCTGACCACAATCTTTCCATATCTACCATTGTCACAATTTTTAGTAGAGAAATTTCTGTATTTAATTACTTACAGATTTTACATTTATGCATTACATAACAAAAGTTACAAAATGTTCATCTTGAAATGTTTTAGCTTGCCTGCTGCCAAGAAATACCATAAAATGGGGTGAAATCTATATTTTAATTTAGCTTCAAATGAAAATAAAATAGTGTTTTTTGAGACAAGACAAATATTTAAAACAAAAACATTATTTTGTCACAAAAAAAATTTAAAAGTAGAAAATTGTGATGATATATTTTGTGCATGGGTAGGTGATGTTCTATAGTTATTTTCCATTGCATATTTCTTTTTCCTTGGCACATTATGGTAGAAGCTGCTTTGACCATTGGCTCACAGGGTGGTCACCTGTCACCTCACACTGCATACTGCTGCTTCTGTTGTTTCCAGAGCTGCCCAGGGTCTGTGGTGGAAGAGTATGGGAGCACTATTTGTCACTTATTCTCCTTGCTCCTAAACCTTCTTCAATTCCCTATTCCACTGAGAATGATTCTTCTCTCTTTCATTTTCACTGTCAGGAGAGGCACCATTTTTCATTCTCTTTGTGTTCTAGAGATTTAGCTACACCTGTCCTTCGGGGAAACTTCTGCAAGGTCAGGCTTGAATAATTACAACAGAGCCAAAACAGGGGCAATGCCAGCTTCTGTCTGAGAATTCTCTGTAGTGTTTTTCTGAGTGTTTCCAAATAGTCCCCAAGACAGGATTAATTTAAAACTATGCTACACAGCTCATGATGTGCCTGCACTATACAGGGAGAAGAGCAGGAACATGAGTTAAAGCTGACCCACATAGATTACTGACAAAGTGGATGCTGCATTTGTGTACCTATTTGGGTCACTAAGTGATATTACTGTGTTGTTTGGGTGCTATCCCCAAACAATGTTCTTCTTTCATGCTGGAAGTGGCTCAGGGAGTGCCATATTGGGTACATATCTAGTAGTCATCAAGTCTTTCAACATTTTAATTTTACGTCTTATTTTGTGTTGATGAAAAGGGATGACACTACACAGAGATCATTTGGAAGAAAAATCCTGATTCTGCACTAGTTTTGTATTTCCCTAAAGTATCTTGAGATAACTGAGTATTCAAGTATTCAAGAAGTGATGTCCCAGCTGGAATAATCTTTAGCTGGGGTATTTTATTTGAGATGAAATGTTTACTGATTTGAGTATTTCGAGATGAAATACTTACTGTATTGATTTCTTCTGACTGCATAAATACCCATTAAATACGCAACTACAAAATGTCTTCACACTCTTCCAATCATCCATCTGCTTAGTTACATCCATCGGGAATAAACCAGGAGCACAGAACAGACTGATACTTTTCCACTGTATGAAATGTTCTGCAGTGCTCCCCGCTGTCAGCAGAAGGATGGTCCCCACAAAGAACAAGCTGTCACAAAATGCCAGGTGTCCATCTCAGGGTTTGGAGAACACATCCAGCTTATGGCACAGTTGGAGAACAGACGAGGTGCAAAGAGAAGGTGGTTTTCTGCGTGAGGAGTCCGTGATTCAGAGTATTTTGGGTTAAAAGCAATGTTAACAAACCTCTTGGGAGGCAATAAATAGCCAGTCTTCTACCAAAGCATCATGTAGTGTTTCAGTAGGGAGAGGAGAGCAGGGCAAGAACTGTCTGAAGAACAAGAGAAAATGGCAATAAACTCTTCACTTGGCTCTCACTTTACTGTAGCCTTCCACAAAGATGAACCAAATTACTACTGTGAAGGGCAGTTTGATACTTTGTACCTCAAAGGTGACACCGGAGTGCACCTTCTTAGCTTCTTTCTTTCTTATGGCTGTTTAGCAGCTCATTTTGTGTTTATCACAGCAGTTCTCTTTCCTCACACTTTTTTCTCCCATTTTTTTCATATTTCCTCACAAATTTTCATACCCTTTTTCACTTTCTTATTTGATTCCTCCTTTCCTCTCTCCATATCCACAAAAAGAAGCTAAAGTGCCTTTTTTCTTCTTTCAGCATCTGCCTAGCTGTTTGGCTTGGCAGTGTTCTTGGGCAGCTAGATTTCCTTTTGAAGCTGAGCGCTGACTTTCAAAGTCAGATTGGGAACAAATTTTAATGCTCCTTTACTGAACTTCTTAATTCAAAGCTAAAATTTCAGCAGGCCAACTCTCTTAGAAGCCAATGCCACAGGCAGGAGGAAGGACAAATGTGATCTAAGTTGCCTTCCAAGAGACTGAACATCAAAGAACTATCACTACCTATTCCCCAAGCTATGCAGAAGGCTGGATTTCCTGGGCAGACTTATTCTTATTTTAAAATCTTGCTCTCAGGACAAAGGCTTTCAAGTTAAGGACTAAATTTTTCAGTATCCCAAGTAGCAACTCACTGTGTTAACCAGTCAAAGGGCAGTCAGTGGGAGTGAAGGTTTTTATTATCTTCTGGCTTTTGATCCTCTAATTTAGGTAGAAGTTTTCACACCAAAGGGGTTGCCTTCACCCCAATTATTTCTTCCTGCTTCTCTTCCCCAGCCTGGGTCTCGGAAGAATTTCAAACAGTTTGTATTAAAGTCTAATAAAACTAAGCTGGTGCTCCTTGGCGTGCTCCAAATTTCACTCTTATGAGATGTTCTGATGTTATCTTTTTTTTTTTTTTTTTTTAGTAATATTCAAGTTCAGAAAGATATCTTCTGATCAGAGCAGAGGATATGGAAGAAAATGGAGAAGAAACATTAGAAGAGCAGGGCTTCTTTTCTTCCTTTCTTCCCTCACTCTTCTGTCCCTGAGTACCTTGTCAGAGGCAACCCCTACACCCTCAGCTCCTCAGTAATGGCAGAGCTTATTTACTCTTTGCTTTATTACAGGTCCTGATACATTTGGGAAGGAAGATTTGGATGTGCTCATGTTACCCTGCCCCTTTCTCACAGAAAATGAACTGCAGTTCAATACACCTTTGAAAATCAGGGACAGACAGAAGGCAAAAATACAAAGAAATAAAAACTTTTATACAAAAACCACCATCTTAAACTTGATGGCAATTACAGTGACTTATTAGATAGTGGTGGAATGTGGCTTAGGCGATAGAGATGTAATGTGTTGGCAACTGTTAAATTTTGCTTCTTCCATTGCCTGGCTGCATGAAAATATCAATAAATTGAACCAAAGTGTACTAGGATAAGTGCTTTATTCCATGCTGAGAGACTGGTAGCACTTTTTAACCAGCACACTTACAGCAATAAAACTCTCCACTTCAAATAAGTCCTAGATGAATGATAATACAGTACTTCTGAATGCTTTTCCTGAAATTAAAATTGTATTCTGATTAGCACAGTAGCAAAGCCTTGTTTACAATGACCTCTTCTGAATCATATAGGAGCCATGTTTCTCTTTCTGTAGCAAGCAAGAAGCTTGGAATTTTTGAATTTCTGGCAATAGTTTCCAGTACCTGTTCAAAAAAACTTCTTGCTTTCCCTTATTTTTCCTATTTTTAATTACATTGCTGAAAAATCATAAACCTTATGCATCCTCAAGACACTCATGTCAGAAAAAATGAGAAAAGAGATGCTCCTGGACTAGACATGGATGCGCAGGAGATTAATTTTTAATATGAATATTTCTTTTGATGTTCAGGTTTTTTGGAATATCTGCTGTCATACAATGAAATATCTCCTTATATTTTGGTCCATAATTTAAAGACAATAACTTTTCTTCAATATCTGCAATCTTAAAAGACCAATAATCATCAAAGACAAAAGACATCAGGGATACTTACTCTTTACAATTGCTCTCCAATTCAAGTGTATTTTTATGTTTTTCTTTTCCACAGAAATTACATCAAAAGCTTCAGTCATTATCTATATGAGGAGAATGTGTTCTTTTTCTCCCAATTTAAAAATTGCCCACTGTTTGGCATCCCGCAAAGTAGTATTATTGAAGTAATAAATTAGATTTTATTGCTTACTGAGCAACGATTGGACTTCTGCTAATCATTTCTAATGAAGCAAATCATGTTAACAGTGGGTTGCAAGCAAATCAATGCCAGTAATTTTATTTTAAGGAACTCTTTTTATAAATTAGATAAAGGAAATTGAAAAATGTTGTCATTTGATAAAATGTAAAGGATTGGAAAGAGTATGACATATTCCAAGTATGGGGCATAAAAATATGTTTTTCCTAGCACCAAATTACCACTGGGTTTATGTGTCAGAGGATACAAACCAGTAAATATTTGTATAAGACCAGAGGATGATTTCTTTCCTTTTGTTATAAAAACCTGTGTGGAGAAAGGAGACTTCCCTGTGTATTGTTATTAGATGATGAGATTTCATTTCACCATCTCAATTAACACCTCAGACTCAAGCATTCTCAGTATCACTTGCTAGTTATTAATATTTTAGATAAGGCGAACAAAGTCCCAACACAAATAATGGCAGTGATGAAATACTTTCCTTGGAGACACTACAGACAACTGAAAGAAGTGCAAGTCTATAGTGGTTGCAGTTTTTATATTTCATTTCCCCCACGGTCTTATATTTCTGCTCTCCTTTTTGAATACAGGCCCTAGGTCTGGACCCTAGATCCACAATGATGTGCCCTGTGGATCCCAGTCCTCTTGCACTCCAAACCACCAGTAATCATTGCTTTTTTCCTTACTTCCCTCATCTTTCAGACCTGAAACTTCTATTAGTCCATTTTTGCTATAACCATACTCTCTCTATAATGTGCCTAATCTAGTCCCTGTGTATGGCTGCACAATTTCCATCAGACAGAAAACTCCAAGAGTTGATGGAAATAATGTTTACTTAGGTGAACTAGACATCTTGAAAGTAGCTGTGTGCCTAGCACAAAAACTAATATGGATTTTATAAGAAATTGCATTAATTTTCCTATAAAAGAGAACACAGAAAGGCATCATCTGGAAAATTGATTAACATGCAGCATTGTAGAAGAGTGCAAGCAGCTCCTCTTTCTAGACTTGAATTTATTTGCTGTGTTCTGTGTTTTTTGTTTGGTTGTTGTTGTTACTCTTTTGTTAGCTCTAAAGTGAAAAATTTGCCTGAAAGCATCGAGCTCCTCAGACTGGGAACGGGACTATGAGCTGCTCTTCTTCATGTCTGGGTTTCAGAAAGATACCTGTGCAGCTGCTTGAGAGAAGGGTTTGGGTCTTTACTTAGCATAAACTCAGTAGCCAAAATTTAGGTCAAAAAATGCTGTGCTACCCAAAAAGCCACTGTTGGTGTTTTATGTCAGCATGGATGACGCTTACAGACAGATACCAGCTAAACCATTTTGTCATCTGCCTCTTTGACAGCTTCCTAGAATGATCCCAAGGGAAGTGATTTGCTCCCTTAAATACAAAATTAAGTTACCACTTCAACATCAATACAAAGGAAATATTTGATAAGGATCAGTATGTAGGTGATATAATGGAGGAGACTGATTATTTTTATTTTCCTAAAACATTTCTTGATCTTCTTTGTAATCTGAGAGGTTCTTTTCCTGTTTTAATGCTTTTTTATCTCACTGATTCACAGAAAGCGAAAGAAAGAATTATGGAAAACCTTGGAGAGTCCTTTGAAGAACTCCATCCTATTATTTTGCACAATACCTCACATATAAGAGGTCTGTGCAGTGCATAATACAGTCAGCTCTCCTAAATGTCTTCTTCCTAGAAAACAGTAGATTTCAGTCTTTCTGTTTCAGGTTGACCTTCCCCCCACACCACTTTTTGAGGCTACTTGCATCTGAGGACACAAACTTCTGAGCTGTTGTTGGGGAGGAGCACAGGACTTGCCTCTCAGGCTCCACCACACTCAGAAGCCCCAAATTTCATGGCCTATTTCTTCCTACTTACCTCGGTTTTACATGTCTTGGTTAGAGCTCATCAGAAGGCACCGATTCACTGGCAATGAGCTGACAGGGAACACCCAGCCCAGGGTACTTGGGTACTTATTTTATGGTAGTGGCTGATGTCTGTGGTTCTGTAGGAGGGTATTAGAGCTTCTCTTCACTGCTGCATTGAGCTGCTCAGTCCAAATTAAAACATCTGCTCTTATAGGTCTACTTTGCCTTTTCCTTAAATAACTTTGAAGTTAATCTAATTTCATGGGCTTTCACCCACCTGTCAAATCCCACCTGCAAAAAAAAAAAAAAAACAAAACACCGAAAAAAAGAGTTTATGAAGGAAATATTAGACATGATAACATAGATCAGGCAATATTATAAGAAGTAGAACAGGAAACATGAAAAGCTGGTACTTCTGTATATTAATTTCTCTGTTACATCAGTCTGCTAAAAACAACTCCCTAGTGGCAGTAATAACAGTCTTGTTGGTACAGTAATAAAACATGCTCTGTTTAGTGCATCTACACGTTTGTTCAATGGGATAAATTCCATGTTTAGGAATGATATTCCTCAGTTTAATAACCCCACTGAAAAGAAATCCACAAGCTGCTCCCCTACCCGCCCTCCAGTTGAAGACAAAAAAAGGCAGAGATAACAGGTTGAGAGAAGAACAACTTACTGGAAAGCAATGAGCTAAGGGAACAAACAGTAACAGCAACAATATAAATAACAAAAGTGTACAGAGAGAGGGGGATTTACATGCAAAACACCGGGACAATGAAAAACAATGGTGGACAGACCATCTGTCATGTTTGCTCCCCTGACCAGAAAGAGTCTTCTTCAGGGACTGAGAGAGAGTCCCTTCCCCCTGCCCCTGATCTGCTTGGCCCTCATCCTCCCAGGCTGCCAGAGCTGCCAGAACTTTTCAGTGCAGCTGAAAAATACAGTCTAAACTACTCACCTGGACTCATTTAATGGCCATCTGGAGATCCTTCCAGAAGGTGATTCATCTCATTTTCTCAGAGAGCTGTCCCCAAAAGTGCCTATCTCTTTCCATTCTCTCCAAAGCAGTCTTGGGCAATTAGCTGTAACTGCTCTCAGCCATCTTAGAGATGTAAGCTTTGGAAAGCTGATGCTGAAAGTTCCTGCTCAGAAGGGAAGACATTGGCCACACAGAAAGCATTATCATCACCTCCATTTTATAGATGGGCAGGTTAGGCTAAGAGGCTGCTACTTGCTTACTCAGTGTCCTTTAGTCAGTTTATGGCTGTAATAGGTGCCCCCTGTACTTCAGTACATTAACCATTAAATAAGCTGTTAAGATGCTCAGGCATTTAATTTTATATAACAGCACAACATGGGTGATTGTGGGTTGTTTTTAACATGTTTGTAACTTCACTGATTGAATTCATAGCTCAGATTTCAGTTCCTAAGAAAACCAGCACCTAATATTTGGGAAATGATCTCCAGATTGCAGTTATTTTTCCTGCTGATGCTTGAATATTTTAGATAGATTGATAAGTAATTTTGGAAATGGTCAAACTGCATCTGACTTCAGCATTTGGACATAATGACTTGACTGCAACAGATGTCATGTTTATGTCAGAATGATGCATGAGTCACACTATTCTGCCATGTTGAAAGAAACACTTGTTATTTTTAGAATTTGGCATATAAACAAGCCACATTTCCATTTGCTGCCCAAGGGTGAAAGAGTAGCTGTCATTTTACTGATAGCACATACTGCACCATATGTCTGAACCCTGAACTCCTGCAAAGTTAGGTGGAAAAAGCAAATGCAAAATGAAACTTTCCTTCTCTCTGTCTTTGTTTTTCAAGCATGAAATCTTCAGGGAATTATTTTCATGGTTGATCTCATTGTTTCATTCAACAGAGTGCAAGAATCAATCAATTATACGGCTGACTTATGTGTTTATAGTGGTTTTTAAAGTGATCGGCTTTTCAGGGATTTGCACTCTTGACACAAAAGACAACAGCATTTTTTGGAACTGAAATTCTAAGGTTACTTAAGTCTGTATCACCAATTCTGACAAATTTCTGAAATTGTGCTTGCCACATATATTTTTGTGACCATAACATCTCTCATTTTCTCCTTGTCTTTTAAAACATAAAAACATGTCTTGTATGATAGCTCCCTGTCCTTTGCTATTGTTTTTCTTACACTGAGAAAAAATTTATAGGAAGAAAGACATTTAAATTATACAGTCATTTTCAAGAAAAGAGTGTTTTCATTATTTGGAAAGGAACTAAAATGGGGAAAATGCTGTACTGTGCTTTCAAAAAACCAAAACATTTCTTTTGTGTGCCTTTTTTTATACTACTTCATTGCCTTCACATATTTTTCCATTTAATAGAGACCCTGTAGTCATTGTTTATCTAGGCTGAACATCCTGGTTTAAACTAATTCTTGATGCAAGTCTGGTGTTTCTCCCAAATTGCAGCAGGGATGACATTATCCCAGCTTTCTGTTCTTGTATTACAATAAGGCAGAAGCTATTGTGACTAAGATACAACAATTAGAAAAATCAGTTCCCCAGAAAATTCTTCATAGAAAATGAGACTTGATGGACTAACTGGAGTAACCCAGACTCAATTCCAGATAATATATTAGAGAGCCAACACCACAGTTGTAATTGAGGAAGAAAAAGAGAAGGATGAGACAGAAAAGAAAGGTCTATGTGAACAGCATACTTATGACTAAGGATTTTTAAAAAGAAGTGGGTACCGATTTTGAAAAGTAAGAAGTGGGTGCAAATTGGGAAAAGTGAATACAGAAAACCTGACTGCAATAAAGACCTTGCTTCTCTTCCTTGCTTGTCCCAGTGCAGAACCAAACTTAGCTCTATAATTTTAAAGCTTTTCCTTAAACATAGGTATTTTTTGCACTTATGTATGTGGGTATATATATATGCTTTCAGATGAGCATAGAACTTAATGCTTCGAGAGAGTCTCTGGCGTAAGAGAGGAACAGAAAAGTGAATTTGGGCATATGTGAGCCTTCTGAGCCTTCTGTTTGAGAGGCTCAAGTCACTTGTCCCAAGCTCATTGTGCTCTTGGAGCAGTATCTCTGAGCCCAAATTCATCAGCTGTGTCACATATCTGCAGGTTAATGGAGAGCCTGATGTCAAACAGATCACTTTTACCTGTTCATACTAAGGATTGGGAATTTTACACTGTCCTCTAACTATGATCCAAATCAAATTAGCCATATGGCTTCCAATAACGGTCAGTTTTAACAGTAGATAAATGGTGTTTCTTGCTGGCTGTGAAATATTTGAAAACTGTAACTATCCCTTAATATTATTCTCTATATTGAAATCTGTCACCTTTTCTTCATTAAGTAGACATAATTCATAGTTACTGGTCAGATGTTGCTTTAAATCAGCCTCATATTACTCAGAAAAATGTTGTTCTTAGTGATTTATCAGTAATTTTCTTCTACTTCTTGCCATCATTGACAGGACTGTCTTTACTTTTTTTACCTGCAGCAGACTTATTTGGGAAGGAAAATGAAGCATAGCAATGGCTTTTGTTCAGCTAATGAAAAGGATTTGATTCTACATAACCGAAAGCAAGGAGAATTTGACAGGGTTTGAGTTCTAGCCCTAGCAGAGTATAACCGTGTGAAAAGTTTTTTAATCATCATAGATCATGTGACTTATTATGCCAATAAAGTGGGTCTAGTAGCATAGAAGTGACTCTTCATAATGCTGAGAATCCATCATGTTGACATATACATTTCCCAGTGAACTGTGGCACTTAAAATAATTATTCTTATTGACTAGTAGGGTTTAGGGTGTGCTCTTTGGCAAACAGGCAGCAGACCAGAGAGGTGGTAACTCACAGCGTGGAATTGGTGAAACGAAGGTTCTCCTTATCCATCCACAGGAGCTGGATTAACCCCTCAGATTCCTTCCTCCAGTGGCCTGCTTCTAAATACTAGGACAGGAATGCCTGAAAATATAAAAATGTCTTATGAAAAAGCAAGCAAATGATTCTCAAAAGTATTATTTAATCTAGCATGAATGGGAGAATTTTTTAACACTCGGGATTGACAATACAGCAATATAACCCTACTCCAGTGAGATAATACTGTGTGCTTAAAAATTTTATGAATCACATCAGATATAATTGTTTTCTGTTTAAGAAAAGTCTGTTTCTTCCACCAAGTTAATAACTCACACTGAAAGCTTCATTGGGTTTAATTATGGAATACTCTGAAGAAACCAAACAATATTTCTGCCTTTAAGGTGTCAGAGCAGGCATTGTTACAAGGACGAATGTGCATTAGATGGTGAGGGAAAACTGTGAATCAGAAACTCTTAGCCCTTCATGGCTTTAATTTTTACACTGCAGATGAAGAAAAAAAACCAGCTAATTTTTCACCTGAATATCCATCCCACTAGTGCAAGTGTTATAGCTTGTCCTGGAAAGTGAAACTTTAAAACTGTTTTGCATTTGAGTATATGTTAATGGAAATCAGAAAAAAAATTACTTGAATAGTGTAAGTATGAATGTAATGGGAGGTTTTGAACCATTCTTTAGAAATTGGCAGCATTTCAATATTTTTTATAGACTCCAAATCTGGCATTCTTCTCATAAGGTGTAGACAATGCCAATAGAATTGCACCAGCATGAAACATGATAACAAAATTTTGGAACAGAGGAAAATGGCTGTTTGGGAATTGCCCTCTGTTTATGGACAGTTAATTGACCAAAAGGAGGTCAAACTGAGCACAATTGCTGTTAATCACTGCGCAGACCTAGGCTCAGCAAAGTGCCTTTGGAGACCCAAGTAGAGATCTCATGTCACTGTGCTTCCTTTATTAGAAAAAGCCCACCCACACAGAAAAATATAAGGTAGCAGTTTAGTCATCAACTAAAAATAATGAAGCAGCAAAGACTGAGACAATGGAATAAAGGGAAACCAAGAAACCCTGTGGAGGAGAGAAAAAAAGTGTAACTAGGGATCCCTTCCATCCTCCTCCTACCAAGAGCCATGCTGGGTCCCAACACCAACCCAAACATGCTAATGGTATCTTGTTTAGATGCCCATGTACATTCCATGGCATCACTTTAGTGTAAAGTATCTACTAGTATAGGCTATTGCATGAATTTGAACTTCAAATATATAAAGGGAGCTTATGAGAAAGATAGAGGCCCTTTACAAAAGCCTGTAGGACAAGGAGTGTTCATTTTAAACTGAAAGAAGGTAGATTTAGACTGGACATAAGGAAGATTATTTTATGAGAAGGATGGTGGGACACCTGAACTGGCTGCCTAGAAAAGCTGTGGATCGCCATAGACATGTTCAAGATGGGGTTGGACAAGGCTATGAGTAACTTGGTCTAGCAGAAGGTGTCCCTGTCCATGGCACTAGATGAACTTCAAGGTCCTTTCCAACACCACCCATTCCATGATTCCAAGTGCCAGATCCAGAGAGGATCTTACTTCATCGATTTCTACTGAAGGACTCTCCCATTAAGAAGACAGTGCAAGCAGAGATTGTTGAAGCATAAAACTTAGGCACTGCATCATCCATAGTTCAGTGCATTAGGTCTGTAAAGGAAGATTACTCAGTTTGACAGGTCTTGGAGAAAGCATTCTGAAGTCGAAGAGTTATGGTGGGAAGTGTGCATTGCTCCTGTCATAAAGCATGGGAGGAAGGGAGCTAGGAGAGGTGGAAGAACACACAAGCTTTAAAGACACAAGCCCTTCAGACCTGAGCAAGAAGAGGATATTTCATATCAAGCAGAGACTGAGAACAATAGTTCTAAATTTAACTTTGTTATGATAATGCATGAGATGAGAAGAAACAGCTATCTGATATATTTCAAACAGAACACGGTGTTAGTAAGAGGGGGGTGATACAGTTATTGCTTCCTGGGAGATACAGACAAGTGGCACAGTGAGCAGGTCTATCTTTTAATTCAACAGAAAAGCTGTGTCTCTCTATATGAATTTTAGCAGCCAGACAAAATAAATTTTTCAATTTCCAAGTATTTTTGAAGGATATGGGAGACCCATTTTGTAGGTCACCCTGAGGGCTCAGGACTTAAAAAGACATAAAAAATGTTTTGCTGCTCATAATAGGCTAGTTTTGTCCTCCAGTGATGCTTCCATGACTTTGCACAGTAAGTGTTCAGTCAGCTATCGGCATGTCTGTGCCAGGAAGTGCAACACTAATGCAATAATAAAAAGGTTTTTTCTACAAGAACTATGAAGGCTGTACATATCTGCCAAGGAAACTGCTGTGTGATCTTAAATAACTCAAGTGGATCAGGAAATTTCTGTAAGAAGGACCACATTTCTGACACAGTATTGCTTTTACTTATCACTTCAAGCAGTTCTGCTCTGCTGATATTTCTTTTTTTCTGCAATCACATGTGGCAATGCTTCCCTTTTAGATTACCTGAAGGTCTCCCATCTCTGGAAAAAACCCAAACCCAGAGTCAAACGAATACACATAATGATTTTTTAAAAGATAAGGGTGTTTCATGCTCATCTTTTTCTTACCCTCCTTCAAATCTTATGCATGTTCTTTGCTGCTTTGCTTCAGGTAGCAATTTCTGAAGGAGGAATTTTCATTGTGTTGATAGGTACTTGTTGCCTAGGAACATGTTTCAGTTTTCCACTGTATTGGTATTTAGGTCACCAGTGAATTAATCTTTTTAAAATTATAGCAATGCAGTCAATCACCAATTCTGAACTATCCCATTGAGAATTGGCAGTACAGTACTTAGTTGCTTATGGATTGAAAAGTTAAATTGAATGCTCTGTTTGCAAAGAAATTCTATGAAAGAGAAAATAGTTTTCCTTCATAGTAAGAAAATATCTACACTTTGCAATAATAATCTCTGATGTTTTCTAACCTAGATTGAATTTAACAATGTTGTCTAAAGAACAGACCCTGTCCCCATCAGTGTGTTCACAAAACTCCCTTCACTTCAGAAAAGCAGGATCAGGTCTTACCAGAGCAAAGGGAATTCAATCATCTTTCTTTGAAGCCACCTTCTCAAGATCAATGAAACTTTTCCATATTTCATACTGTGATATATGGAAGTAATGAACATCCTTCTGTAAAAGCTGTAAATAGTCATCATTCCTGAAACATGAGAAGAAATAAAAAAAAAAAAGAAAACTTGTTTTGATTATCAAGGAACTTATTTCATATGTCAGTATTGCATTTTGAGAATCTAGAATACAAGTCTTCCAATAAATTAGAGGAATTTGATAATTTCTGCTGATTGCTACCTCATTTTTATCACATTACTGAGAAAGATTACTTGTAATTGACACCCATCTCTTGCCACCTCCCTGGTAACTGAATCTGCTCATTCTTGTAATACTGTAAAGGAAGATAAATAACTGGATAAAACATCAATTTGAACATGCCTTCAGTCACCTATTTTCCCTGAGTTCTACCTACTGCCCTCAATATCTCATTGCTGGCCCTCAGAGTTCTCCAGGGATGTCCAGAGCTGCATGTGGAATTCCAGGCGTGTTTGTGGTAAAGTACATAAAAAGGGCCATTAACTTGCCTTACTTTGTAGTGCATCTGCACACACACTGCTCAAATCAGTAAAGGGATCTGTATTATCTGTAGATTGCTCCATAATGATCAAGGAGATAATAAAATGAGTGTAATAGGCACAGAACACTGTTTGTTCCACTTGCACTGAGCTATTCTGCCTTCTCATTGTTAAAGAAATAATGTGGTACTGAATTTAGGAAAAGTTATTGACTGGATCTTCTGCTGGTGCTTACCTCATTGGTACCATATGTAATCATACCAGCAGAGATCTTTCCCCAGTTCCCTGTTACAATCATAACCCTGTGCATGGCACTGAGGGGAGACATCCAAAAATGGCACACATAAAGGATTAAAGACAAGTCTCAGAGGAGACCTTAGTGCTCTCTACAACTACCTGAAAGGAGTTTGTGTTGAGGTTACCAGCAATAGGAAAAGAGGAAACAGACTGAAGTCGCACCAAGGGGAGGGTCAGAATGGATATTAGAGAAAAAATTTTCACACAGAATGGTTAATTACTGGAAAAGGATTCCTAGGGAAATGGTGGAATCACCATCCCTGGAAGTCTTCAAAAAACAAGTGGACCTGGCACTTTATGATATGGTTTAGTAGACATAGAAATATTTGGTCAAAGGTTGGACTTGATGGTGTTGGAATTTCCAATTTCATCCAGAAACACAAGTGGTTCACACTATAGAGAGGCTTCAAGTGGATAGGTTGAAAATGGTAGTAGTTCTGAGCCACATTCTAGTCGTTACCACATTTATGAAGCATTTTTCTTCACATTTTCATGATGATTATTTTTAGGTTGATTGGGTTATTTATATGTAAAGTTATGTTATGCTATGCTCTATTTTGTTATTTTATGATTTATTTGGGTTTTATGCCTTTTTTCTTTTGATTTTTGATGAAGGTGAGTGACAAACTAGGTAATATGTTGGACCTTCAATCCAAAAAAGGACATCAAACAGGTTTAAAGCACAAGTAGTCCAGTGGGAATTAACAGCTTCGTAGATTGCATTATTAATCAAATCTTTAAGGCATTTATAAATTTAGAATGTCTATACTTAAAGGTGTTCTGGTAAAAGATGCTGTGATTGAATGAGAAAAGAAGATTGTGTTATCATAAGCAAGAGTAAGACTTTGTGAAAACTCTTTATAGTGATAACTGATGAACTGGTGCTTGAGTTCTGGTGGAAAAAAATCCATTTTATTTCAAGTAAGGCTCTCTGATCATGTTTAGTGATCCTTCCATTTAGGCATCCTCTAACACCTACTAGAAATAGTTATTCACTTTTTTCCCACATTTTTATAGCTGAAATAATATTACTCTGAGGGATAAAATCCACTGATTTCCTTTGCTCATGTCAGTTGGATGGAATTAAGTCCCCTATTCTGTCAGGTTAGCAGAGTGGAGATTGAAGGAGACACTGCCTCTCCCATGACCAGGGTACTTTCCACGCCTCCCTTTGTGCCCTTCAGGAGATGCACAGTCCTTTGCAGGACATTCAGGAAGCTTGTCAAGTCTTGTTTGAATACAGTAAGAGTAATTGGGTGCTGACTTTTGAAATGTTATTTTTCATTTCTGTAACAGACAAAGTATAACAAACTGTCATTACAGTTGTCAATTGCTCTCCAGGGGCATTTGTGCTCCAGCACTTGACAAGCAATCTTTGCAGACTGTGTGTCATTTAAGTTCCTTGGGATACTTTACTATGAGAAGGGTTATATGCACAGTGCTTGTTTATTTTTTACTAAAATAGACATGCAAACATTGAAAGGAGCAGAACAGCGGAAAGAACTTCTTTATAAACACAATTTTTGCTTGCATGAGTTTAGCATTATTCCAAACTGTCCTGAAGATGCAGAAGAGTGCTGCATGTTCAAAGGCTTACAGCACTTTTGAGTCAATGAAGACACTATGGGGGCAGATTTCCATAGCAACAGAATTAAAGAAAATATGAAAAGTCAATGTTAAATAAGATATGAGGAGATACATATATTGGTGGTGGGAGGGGACTGCAGACTATGAGGTGCTATAGAGCAACCAACTGAGCTCTGCTCATTTTTTCAGAGAACAAAATCACCAAGAACCCCCACTGTCAATTTAATCAGATTTGCATAAAAGATCCAGCTGTTCATCCCACTCTGACTGTAATTATTAATTCTAGAAAAATTAAGATCTTAGTTATTTATTAACGTTCTAAAGGATAATATTTTTTTCAGTAGTAAAGGGTTCTTATATGATTTAGCAGGGACATAAAGTTATATATGTTGCTTGTCAAAGACCTCAGAGAAAGTAAGAACATGTAGTGCTCATCTTGCCAATTATCAGGCACTCATTCAAGTGTTTTGTGCAGTTGCATTTCTCCTTTATAAGTCCCCATTACCTGACAAATAAATCACTGCAATACACTATATTTATATTTAAATAAAAATATAAATAAAAATAAAAGAAAACTATATTTTTATATGTCTTGAATAGAAGACTACAGAGGATTATAATAATGACTGTAGAGATTAATTTTGAGTAAAGTCCATAGTCAAGACAGCACAAAGCCAGGTTTTTCAGCAGGAAGAAGAATGAAAGTTCAGGTTTGCAGACTGGCAAGCAGCAACATGGCACAATACTGGCTTAGTGCTCCTCCAACAGCAAGTGGTAGGCAATTCTTTATCTCAAAACCAAAATGGCTGTGGCTTCCTTCATGTGTGGAATACATTCTACTGCACTGTGTTGACTTTGCAGCACCTACCTAAGCATTTCTAGGTCTGTCTTGTGCAAATTTACAGACACACACATACAAGAAATATGAAGAAGGGCTTTATACAAGGACATGTAGTGAAAGAAAAAGGGTGAATGATTTTAAACCAAAAGAGCAGAGATTCAGATTACAGTCTTTACTTAGGAGTAGTGAGGCACAAGTTGCCCAGAGAAATGGTGGATGCTCCATCCTGGGAAGTGTTCAAGGCCAGGTTGGATGGGACTTGGGGCAACCTGGTCCAGTGGAAGGTGTCCCTGCCCATGGCAGGGGGTTTGGAACTAGATGACCTTGAAAGGTCCCTTGCTGCCCAAACCATTCTGCAATTCCATGATTCCATGATACACACACTTCAAACAGTATGCTGCCTTGTGTATCTGGTATGTTCTCGCCATGCCTGGAGCTGTTCAAACTTGCAAGTGACTTTTTCTGAAGTATTTTCTGCTGTGACTGCCACAGTGCATGTTAGTTGTCATGTATAATTTTACAGCCAGTTAGGCACACTACACATTGATTGCCTCTTTCCCCCACGGAACTTATCTTTAATTTCCAAATAGCTTTAATTTGTCTTGGCATATGTTGTAAAAGAGTAGGATGGAGAATAGCATATAACATTCTTCCCAGTAGCCAAATGACAATCTGTTAGTTCTGCCTCAGAAAACAGAAGCCTGTAGATTTTGATGTCAGCTACAGTACTGTGCTTTTGAGAGAATGATGAATTTTCATCTGATCTTTGCTTCGACCTCTGCTTAGATGAACCATCTTTTTTTTCATCTTTTACAAACTTTTTTATTACCTTTCTTACTTCTGGATCCAGGTGTTTTCTCTTTCCTTCCACTGCTCCTCAATGTGAATGATGTCTCTGACTTCCTTACTGCTCAATCCTGTCTGCTTGCACTGCTGGACTGGATTTATATGGCAAGATTTTGTCAGAGGTGGAGCTACAGAGGTGGTGTCCTTGAGAAACTGCTAAAAGCTTCCCCCATGTCCAGTGGAGCCAATGCCAGCTGGCTCCAAGACAGAACTGCTGCTGGCCAAGGCTGAGCCCATCAGCAATGGTAGGAGTGCAGAAGGGGGAAAGGTAGTTAGAACTTGCAAGAGGAACAGCCCTGCAGACCCCACGGTCAGTGCAGAAGGATGGAGTGCCCGAGCAGAGATACCTCTGCAGCCCATTGTGCAGCCCATGGAGTGGCAGCTGTGCCCCTGCAGCCCCTGGAGGATCCCACACTGGAGCAGGGGGATGCCCAGAACAGGCTGTGACCCTGTGGGAAGCCAGAACTGGAGCAGGCACTTGGCAAGACTTGTTGCCCCATGGAAAGAGGAGCCACTTTGGAGCAGATTTGCTGGCAGGACTTTTGACCCTGGGGGGGACCCACACTGGAGCAGCCTGTTCCTGAAGGACTGCACCCCATGGAAGGGATCTACACTGGAACAGTTTATGAGGAACTGCAGCTTGTAAGAAGGACTCATGTTGGAGAAATTGGTGGAGGACTGTTTCCTGTGAGAGGGACCCAACTCTGCAGTAGGAGGGGAGTGTGAGGAGTCTTTCCACTGAGGAGAAAAGAGCAGCAGATACCAATGTGTGATGTACTCACTGCAGCCTCCCTTCCTTGTTCCCCTGTGCCACAGAGGGGGAGGAATTCGAGAAAACAGAAAGTGGGGAAAACGGGGAGTCAATTCTGGTTTTCCTATGACAGTAATTGATGAGTGATCTCTCCCCATCCTTATGTTGACCCATGAGCCTTTCTTTGTATTTTCTCTTCTCTGCCCAGTTGAGGAAGGGAGTGATAGAAGTGCCTTTGGTGGGCATCTAGTGTCCAGACAGGGTCTGCCCACCAAAACTGCTGAAGCTGGTTGATGTCTGTCCTACCTTGTTTCCTTCCTGGTTTGTGACCCCAGTGGATTCCTTCTTCATCTAATTTCATCCACCCACAGTCATTTTTGCTCACTTCTGCACAAAAGACTAATTTCAAACAGTCCTTCATATAACTCTTTCTATACCTGATCTTCACACTGAGACTGATTTTCACTATTGGGAGCACTAATCTGGCTAAAATCTCTTTGAATTTTAGTTAATAATTCAGGGATGTTCTTTTTTTTTTTTTTTCTGAATGGATTTCACTTTCTTTTTCCTTGAAAAAACATAAATATAAAAAATCCAATTTGTTTCCGTGATGCTTCCGAGTGAATTCTGAAAAAAGAAGAAACATTATTAAAAGAATCATGGATAACAAATGCAGGTTGTGAGGTAATTATACAGTTTATTGACTAGTTGCAAAAAATACCAAAGACCAGGGAACAGTTCAGGTTCTAATGTCTTATACTGTTTTCAAAAGTCCTCTAAACTTTCATTTTTTCCAGTAAAATTCAGATTTTCTCTATTAAGAGACAGCAATATGCTTAATTAACTTGCACAATGTAGCTTGTGAGAAAAATGCATCTAGAAAGACCTTATTGCAACAGAGTAGCTAGAATAAACCTGTCCTAAAATGTCATTGAAGAAACTCGTGAAGGTGAAACATCTGATGAGGCTTTTTTAATCAAAATGATGTTGGCTTCCTCAAAATAATTTCCTCAACGTGATCCTGTGGTTAAAGACATGGGTAGCTTATTTTAATTTCTATTGTCCTCTGGGGAGCAACTGTTTTTGTGTTGAGGTTGATTTGCCATGCTGGCTGTATGTATGCTAATAAGGCATTTGAGAAAAACTTAAGGCACAGTGTTGATAAACAGATTTCAAAGCTGATGGCACAGTGGGATTATTTAGATGCCTGGTGACATCTGTATTTACATTCACAAGCGTGGTCTGGTGTTTTCTGGTTGTTTCTGCAGTTCAGTCTGCAGAAGTTAAGAAAGCATTTGCAGTTTTGGCAAAAAAGGCACGTGCCATATACAACATCCCACCTTGCAATGAAATAACCAAATTAGCCCTTCCTGAGCAGCCTTGTGGAATGAGGAGGCTGGGTTTACAGAGCAACAAAATCAGAGGAAGCTGAACCAAGAGCTGTCCCTTGCTTTCCCACCTTTACTATCTGGTGCTGTGTTTAGTGGGATAGTGAAGAGAGGAAGCCTTCACCAGAGCAGCTGGGGAATAGCTACCAATTCATGCTTGCTTAAAGCCAGTGTAAGTGGAGTGAGAATCAGACTGTTGTGTTTACCTTGCACATACACTGGGTTAACCCTGGTATTCTTGGCTATACAAATTAGAAGCTCAGTGATATAGCCCTTAAAACAGCAACACTTCATGGTGGTTCTGTAAGAACATTCCAATTTAAAACAAGTGAAGACAGCCAAACAGCTTTTATGTAACTCTTCAGAAATGATCCTTTAACTTAGTGACTGAATAGCAGTTTCCCTTCCGAAACAAAAGAAAAACATTTAGTAATTTTGGCTGAAGAGAACATGGAAGGCAAAAAGGCAATAATATAACAGTGCAATTCAGATTAAATTCACCTTCCACTTATATACGTGAAAGTGTCCAGCAAGAAGAGATCCTTTCTAGTTCTTTAGTTCTGAGTCATTCTTAGTAGAAAAGACTTTGAAATCTCAAGTCTTCTATTAAACTTTCATGATGTATATTGTCAGTCAAAACTCCCATTGGATACACTATGGGCTCACCCAGATTGTTTCCGATGCTGTGGCAAGCTCCTTGTTGTCTGAATATTATCCCCAGATTTTGTAAAAAGTATTTATTTACAGAAAAACTTAACTTGTACATTTAAAAGCAATTTTTGCTCAAAAATTACTTGTGTGAGTCTCAGAGCTAATGCAGTTCCAGTCAGGTTGGATCAAAAATGTCAGCATTTCTACTTCAAATTTTCATTGTGAGATTTTTGTGGCTGTAAGCTTGTTATTTTTATGAAATTTTGATTTTCCCTTTTCATTTGGTTTGGTAATGGAATCACAGAGTGGGATTGAGGCAGGAAGCCTAACCCTTGCATGCAAAGCCAGGGTGCTGTGGAGTACATAGCTCAGGGCTGTAACCAGTCAGTATATGAATATCTCCAAGGATAGAAACTTCACAATCTCTCAGGGCAATTTCTTCCATTGCATGACCATCCTCACAGCCATCCAGCAGCTGGTGACCCTCCAGAAGATGGGTTAAAGTATCTCTCCGTATCACCTGGGTATGGCAGTGGCACCAGACATCTGTGCAGGGAGCATGGTGGCCAAAGCCCAAGGGATGACGGAGCAGGGGTGGTTGAGGAAAAGCACTGATCACCTGGGCTCCTGCCAGCCTAGTTCAATGCTTCTATTTGCATGCAGGGACAAAAGCCCAACACTGCACATTGCCTCTACTCATTGTCTTTTTATATCTCTTAAACACATAAGAAATTAACCTGCAGGGTTATATATTTATTATAGACCATAATAGTCCATAAATCTGCAATAATGGTTTGTACAGGCATATCTATTATAATGCTTTTACATTCAGCACATAAAAATTATTCACCCTACTTTTTAAAAATCAAGTATTTTGAGTATCAGTTAAACAGTCACAGATCTAGAACTATAGGAAACAACTTCTATTTTTTGACTCTGTCAGGACAGCAATGTGCAATTACTATGTATATAATTATTATTTATTAAATATTTGAGGTATTTGCAGTGTTTTAACATGACCTATGTCCTAACACTTGTTGGATTTTCTTCAGAACTTTATTTATTTACCTTGAGATGAAAGTTAGAAAGAATCTGCCTGGAAATTGAGTCAAGATAAATCAGTAGCTATTTTTATATTTTAGGATCTCTGCCACTGGTGATCAGTTAGGGAATAAAGTAGTTTAAGTTACAAAATTTGGGAAGAAGACCCAGCTCCGAATTATATAAAATACTCTTATTATCTTTTGTAGAAGTTACCCAAGCATGACAAAGGAAAAAATCCTTGACAGAATTAGCAATATTGAAATCAGAAATGGATTTTTTGTTACTGCTTCAAGGGGAAGTGGTAATACAGGCTTGTCTCTCTGTAGTGAATTGTCTCAAATGGCAAGGTATCTATTATTTTCCATCTTTACAGCAAACCTCCAAGCATCTGAATAACACAGAAAATAGTGGTTGCTGAGAGATTTCATAATAAATTGCTGGATATAGAAGGTGGCAAGAGTTATTCTTGGTAAATGATTGTGCAACAGAGAATAATTAATAACATTATTTATTTTGCCTTTGGTATTGACTTGAAAGTAGATGAGGAACAGAGTAAGATAAAATGCTTATTATTAATCAGGAAATATTAATGATATAAGGTGGAGTTTCCAGGCACCTTGGTTAGAAGGTCTTTTTTTTGCCTTTTGGGATTTACTATTATTTTGGGGGTCCTGAGGGCATGGTCCTTTGTTGGGGTTTGGCTGCATGGGCTTAGGGTCAGGTTTGGTAGGGTGCTGTAAGCCCTTGCATTTATGAGCAGTGAGGAACCTCAGTGGAGGATGTCCCACTTCTTCTGGGAGCACTTTTAAACTCAGTCTTCCCTATCAGTCCCTGTTTGAGGTGTTTTGCAGTTGGCTCCTTGGTTCTGACTCTGATTGGACACTGTTGTTTTGATCAAAGACCTTCCCCACCACAGTCACCTTTTTCCCCTCTCACACAACTCTTCTGTCACTGGTTTTGGTGCTTTATTGTAACCCCAGCTTCTGAGCCTCTCCTCCCCTTCTATTTGACAGTTCTGGATAGCCTGGCTTTAATCACTCCAGAAGAAGACACATAATTAATTATAAATTTTAAAAGGCAGGACAGTGAGACCTAGTATAAAACACAGAGAGAAGATTCTTCTGTGAGTGGCAGTGATTTTGATGCAAATTGCCTTTTGTTTCAGGGAAAATCATGGCAGAGTGTTTGTTCGAGAGAAAGTCCTCATTTATTCCAATCTGGGCTTAGGTAGCACTTGCATGGGTGATCAAATCCCCTGAAGCTTCAGAACAGTTGGTAGCTGCCCAGTTGGCAAAGGGATTCTCTTGCATAGATCTCCACAGTGACATCTCCAGCTAAATTGGAGATGTATGCACTTAATATCTTAATTTTATACGTATTTATTAGCTTAACCACATACCAAATATTCTCCTAGATGAAAGTTAACATTATCCCAGACAGAGCCAACACACCATTTGTACAAGGACAGTTAATGCTGGCTATTTAGAGACATCTGTGTCAAATATGACTTCTCCTGAAGCAGGATTTCTCCTGACAGGCTGTCAACCCAGAATAACACCTCCTTCAAGTGTTCAGTGTGGGCTGGACACAGCAGGAGCCACCCAGGGAATCTCTAGAAGCGTCTGAAATTGCCACCTGTAACAGCACTTGGTTGTGACAGTTCAGTCAATCAGAAAGCATCAGCTTCTTTGTCTTAGAACTTTCTGTGGGCTCATCCCTTTAGATGACCAGCTCCTGGACCACCCAGGGAATTTATAACTTTAGTGCATGGGTCTGCATCCCTGCACAGCCCTGAGACCCAACTGCACCACTATTGTAAGTCAAGAGGTATAGTCCCCTACTTATCCCTCATTTATCACTTGAATGCCATAGCTTGTGCCATTTAGATTTTAAGGTGCATTTACCCTTAGAGAGACATGGGAGTTCTGCAGTGGGGTCACCAGCTGATTCCCAAAAACTGACTCCAGAACTGAAAATGCAATTTGCCAAACAGTTTATAGATATTTTATGTTACATATGTGTTGTGCATTGTTGAGGGCTGGTGGAGCTGTGCTCCACATGAACCTGGGATTGTTTCTAAATCCCTTCTGTCTTGCAGTTTTTTGTACCCATCAGTGCAGTAATGCAGGACCCTGAGCTGGATGCATGGAGTTTTACACCTGATATTCCTTTCTTCTGCTCTGTGCTCACAGCATGTGAAACAAGACAGAGTTTGCATGTGAGACACATATGCATCTTTTTTGTTTTTCTTCCTTCATGTGAATCCCAGTCTGGCAGGGGCAGAAGCTCGATACAGCATGTCACAAGGATTTATGTAGGTGTCAGGAGTGCTGGCTGATCAGCAGAGCAAGCAGACCATGCTGGGGTGTGTGTGGGGGTGTGTCTGTGGGGGACATGAGACAAAAGGAGGTTCAACTTACATTAAGAGATATTGTCTATTGACTTTAGCACCATACAAACACGATTGAGTTGGCCTATCTACCCAGCATATGGCTGAAAATCTGTGTGGCTGGATAGAACTACACAAATAACCTGAAGACACTGTCATGGTCTACAGAACTGGAACAAGCTATGCAGATTCAAAGAAGTGAGTGGGTGTGGGAAGGGGTTTGACTCCTTGTGCCAAAAAATATTTCAATACCACTAAGACACACATAAACAGATACACATTTTTTCCTGAAAAGATCTTGAACATTATAAAATGAAGAAAACAATTTCCTGTCCAGAAGAAACTTTAGGCTCCTGGAAGCCAAGTGAGTGATTTCTTTTCCAGGGGTTGTTTTAAGGAATTGAGGAAATACTTTCCCAAGTGTCTTGGTTAAAGTAGGCCAGAGTTATTTACACAAATAATGAACTGAAAATAGGGGTTCACTGTATGGAAGGAGAAAAGACATTTTTTTAATAATACTTTTGATTCTAATGCTGTGACTGGCATTATTTTTTTATATACAGGAAATTATCCATTTGCATTGTAGTGTGTTGACCCTGGTTGGATGCCAGACACCCACCAAAGCCTCTGCATCACTCCCCTTCACAGATGAACAGAGGAGAGAAAATTAAATGAAAGGTTCATGAGTTAAGGACAGAGAGAGATCACTCACCAAATACTGTTGTGGACAAAACAGACTTGAATCAGGGAATATTAATTGAATTACTGATAAAATCAGAGCAGGGTAATGGGAAGTAAGACCTTACAAGACCTTAAAAAGACCTTCTCCCCACCCCTCCTTCCTTCCCAGCCCTAGCTCTTCCTTCTCATCAGGATAGGGAGATGGGGAAAGGGGATTATGGTCATTATGTCTCTGCTCAGGGAGAGGAGTCTTTCCCCTGGTCCATAATGGGTCCCTCCCTCAGGCAACTCTTCCACGGGGTGCAGTCCTTCAAGGACAGACTGCTCCAGTGTGAGTTCCCCACAGGGTACAAATCCTACCAGGAAACCTGCTCCAGTGTGGGCTCCTCTCTCCATGGGTCTGCAGGTCCCTGCCAGGAGCTTTCTGCACCATGGATCTTCCATGGGTTCACAGCCTCCTCTCAGGCATCCATCTTCTCCAGTGTGGGGTCCAGTTCCTCCAGGGGCTGCAGGTGGATCTCTACATCTCTGTGCACCCCTGGGGGCTGCAGGGGCACAGCTGCCTCACCATGGTCTGCATCACAGGCTGCAGGGGAATCTTCTCTCTGGTGCCTGGAGCACCTCCTCCCCTCCTTCTCCTCTGACCTTGGTGTCTGCAGGGCTTTTCCTCTCACACATTCTCACCCTGCTCTTCTCTGTCCCCAATTACATCTGTGCAATAGGGTTTTTTTCTTCTTAAATATGTTATCATAGAGGTGTTATCATCTTTTCTAATTGGCCCAGGCTTGGCCAGTGGCACGTCCATCTTGGACCCTCCTGGGATTGGCTCTGCCAGACATGGAGTAAGCTTCCAGAAGTTTCTCAGAGAAGCCATCCCTGCATCCATCCCCCTGCTACCAAAACCTGACCATGTAAACACAATACAATTTCTCTTAGAAACTGACCCTTTGTTCCGAGAAAAGGTTTTCAAAAACTACTTTTTTTTTCTTCTTAAGAGTTTTCCAAATTATCTAAGATTTTCACTTTCCCTAAAGCCTCTGAGAAATAAATGAAAAATACTGAAACTTTATTATGTCACTATCAATTATCACAAATGATATTTGGTAAAAGAAAATGTTGAAGACAATTTACAAGACATTTTCAACAGTAACAGTAAATTCATATTTAAGCAAAAAAAAAAAGAAAAGCAAGAGTAATGCATCTCTTAAGCCTGTGAATTCTTAATGAAGGCTTAATTAATATTTTGGCTGGCTCTGCAGACTATGGGCTGGGTGAAACAGAGTTTGGCAGTTCTTTTGTAAGCTTCCTGATATGGAAAATGACCATGCAGATAGTTTAACACTCCTGGTCTTTCTCTTCCACATCACACTAAATATTTATCAGATACTTTGAGAAAGAGAAAAAAGATTCTTCCTCATGGATATGCTCTCTATTTCTTTAATCTCCTGCTTTTTTTACCAAACTCTCACTTAGAATGGGATTTTTTGAGTAAAATATTTTTTCTTACAATATTACTTCCAACTCTGATTGTGTCAACACATTGAAGTCTGTTTGGCCAAGCACAGTATAGTCTACAGTTACTACCAAGAAAACACTAAATGGTTTTTTCTTTGTTTTAAAACTCATGCCAGAATTTATCCAAATCAATCTTTAGTAATTTCTCTGTTGAGTGCACCCAAGCTTTATAACCTCCATTAAAATCTTATTACCTCATAGAGTTTAGGCTTTGGGGGATTTTTTAATATCACAGTGAGATTTATTCCATAAGAAGCATCTCCTATAAAACACAGAATTCTTGCATATGGAAAATTATGCTGAGAGAAGGAAGAACACTCTCTATTTAACACTGTTGGGCATCTGTTAATAAATAAATGGAAAAAGTTGGTCATGAGTCAGTGTGTAGGCTGCTTAATTTCTTTGTAAGGATTTATTGAAACTGTAAGGCAAATAACGATTTTAGGTGACATTTTAGCATCTTTCAGCTGTGAAAGTGAAAATGACAAAGGTCGTGTTTTGAGAAAATATGTCTCTAATTCTCATCAAAATGTATATTCTTACCATTTGCTGTAGTCAGAAATCTGCTGTGCTTCATTGATGCTGTGGTTGTCATTAAGTGGTGCAACACTGCTTGAAGACAAGGCAGTGCCACCAGCTATGTGTCAGCTTCCCAGATAAACTTTTTATGAACTTGTTTTATTGAGAAGAAAGTTAGCCTAAAAGCACTTTATCTGAAAGACATAAACATGATGCCAGGGCAAAATACAGACCTTAAGAGTTCACTCTTGGGAATCAGAAGTTCCTCTGCATTATTTTACTCTGGAGGACAACTGATACCATAATATTGCCCAAAACAGAATAAGGCTGTTTTGTGGAAGAAAAATCTTTCTCTTAAATCAGATACTAAGCTGAGAGGGTTGGTATTCTGTCCTAATCTTTCCTGCGTTTCACATGTTGGAAAAGTCCCACTGAATTTGTCAGGACTATTTCTCATTAAAGGGAGACTTGTGTCAAGACTTGTGTCAAGATATCTTGGGAGGATAAAGAGGATGACTAGGGAATATAAAGTTTATACATTTAATAGGATAAAGAACATAATGATTTAAAAGTCTTCTTTTTGACAATTTCTCGCTCAAATATCAGAGATACTCAAAATGCCTGTGACATTAACCAGTATGTTTTTATTTATAAACTGCTTAGTGCTGAAAGCAGAAAATTTAATATAGTCTAAAATTTATTACTTCAGCACCTTAGTAATGACAATGTACTTCTGTACCTCCTTTTCAGGAGAATATTAGCTAACTTAGTAACATCTGCAGAATGACTTGGAGTGGAAAAGTGCTATGCAAGTGCTGCTTGCTTGTATTACTAGATTACTGTAATGTAATTCTTCTTTTTCATTAAAAGAAGAATCCTTTTTGGGAGGAGGGGAACATGAATTGGAGGAAAGTGGTTATGTTTTTGTGTTAAAAATAAGGGAAATAATGAAATTCTGATTTATTGACTCTATCTCTTATTTTGTATCCTATTATGATCCTACAGACTATGTTGTCAATTCCCATCTGGTTTCACATGACTGTCAAATATTTTACTACTATTCTTGTGTCACTGCAGTACTCTGTCTTAATGCTGTACAGGATCCCAGTGTCAGACACTGCAAGCAAAGGTAGCTCTGTGACCGAAGAATTTACATATGAAGAGTTGAATAGCCCTAAAATGGGAGACATCAGAAAGGTGCAGATGTTTACATCTAGGTGTGGCTCATTAAAATAGCTACTCATCTCATCTGAACTGGGGGCTTTGCTGTGTAGAGGGCTGCACGTGACATAGTTACCTTGATTCCTTTTCAGATCAGTGGGAGAAAGAAGTATCTCTTGGCATGCAACAGACCTGGTCTCTTTCAAAAGCTGACTTAAAAATGAAGAAGATCCTGCCCTTTAAATGTTTTCTCTCCATTGCCTCCAAAGGGAGTCCAGCTCTGTATCCATCCACTGCCAAAGTATCTAGGAAACTACAGGATAGTTTGGAGGAAGACTGAAAGAAGGACAATACAGCAGTGTTGAGGATGTTTAGATGCTCTGGAATGAATCTTGATTTGCACTATTGTAAACTGAATCAGACTGAGGCTGATTATGCACAAGAACCCTAAAGCTGAACAGTGACTGCACAGCACAGCGGCAGGGCTCTGACCGTGTGACGTGCTAAACTATTAATTACTATAGTAATTAATAGTAAGTATTAATTAGTAGAATTAGCTTTGATAGAAACAATTCATCATACAGGTAGTGCATTAAATTTATTCTATGAGAACTAGTAAGTGCCCCTCAAAACTGTTAAAACTCAACTGGCATTGTCTATAGGTTTGTTTTCTCTCAGGTTTTCTTAAAGATTTTCTAGAAAGAGGAAGTATCCCAAAGTATAAGCCTAGGTCATTAATTGCTACAGGTTCATTAGATAATCTTACCAGAATATGTTTTGATATTTCTACCTCCTTTCAGAATATTCAGGTTCTAATTTCAGATTGTGCTGGCTTTACCAAATAAGAGGAAAATTTCCTCTACCAAATAAGAGGAAAAATTTGCTTCCAAGGCAAATCCAGCTGCTGTGACCTACGTCAAAATCATTAGCTTGCTTTTTTGTGTATGAGTGTTGCCTGGTTTTTGGCCCTTGGAATGAAAGTTATCAATGAGGCCTGACAGAGGAGTGATGCCACCAACGGCCAGAGGGTTGAGAGAGAGAATGGCGATGTTCTTGCTGCTGACAGCCTTTTTGGTATTTTCTTGTTTACTAGAAGTTCTTGGGCTGCTGTTTCAGGATCTGAGGGTTTCCTGATACAAATCTCAGGAGTTTTCAAAAAGAGTTTCATTGGAGTTAAATACCTTTGATTTTTCTATGTATACCAGTGATTTGTCAGAAGAGACTTGAACAGCTGCAAGGGCTATGTGCTCTGTTGTCTAAGCAGTCACATCAGTAGCTACCCTGAATGACAGCAGTAAACAACAGGAAGAAGTATCTGGAGAAAATAAGAGGTATTTTTTTACCAGACTTTGATCACAGATGAAGTTAAAACTCTCAAACAGTACTCAGTGTCACAGCATTTGCTACGATGAAGGTTCAAGGGAGGGTCTGTGCATTGCCTTCTTCCTTGAATCAAGAGTCATGTCCCTGTGGTTTGCTGGCAGATTTTTAATGCAGTCTGACTCCTTCTCAGTTTTTCACTCTTGATCTTCTGACTTTTTGATTGTTGGCATCAGCTGTAGAATATGAAGCAGATGACAGGAAGGACTCGACAAGTGGTTATAATTTAAAAATTCTTTGTATCAACCCATAGATTATGTAATTAGGGACTGATTTGGGTTGGAAGAGACCTTAAAGAACATAGTGTTCCAACCCTGTGCCATGGGCAGAGACACCTTCCATTAGACACGTTGCTTAAAGGCCTATCAAACTTGGCCTTGAACACTTTCAGGGATGAGGCAGTCTCAGCTTCTCTGAGTAACCTGTGTCAGTGCTTCACTGCCCCCACAGCAAAGAATTTCTTCCCACTATCTAATCTAAATCTGCCCTCTTTCATACTAAAGCCAAAACCCCATGTTTTATCACTACATGCCCTTGTAAAAATCAGTCTTTCATACTTGAAAGGACAATAAATTTATTCCGAGCATGCAAAAGTAGAATTATTCTTTTTCCAACTAACTTCAGAGTGCTCCTGTCATGCAGGAGAGTAAGTCTGAAAATCTGTTTTAGAACATTTAACTTTGATGTTTCCACAGAAGGGACAATTTTTGTATTTCACTGTTTGACTTTTTTTTTT
>VXAC01006180.1:0-31481 GCA_013399225.1 Rhipidura dahli | reverse complement strand
TTTTTTTTTTTTTGAGATTTACAGTTCTGAGAGACCTAAGCATCCTCAGTAATTCCTAAAGTTGCTTACTGAAACTTCTCTCCTATACCCAATATGACAAGACTTACATCCTAAGTACAATTTTCATTGCCGTAAAGAGACAGTCAGATGTAAAAATAATAATCTAAAGCAAGTACACTGAATAAAAGGAGCTGAGCTCTTTTATTAGAACCCTTCCAAAGAAATATGATCAGGCTGTTATGGATGTTACCTTGTGGAGCATAACAGCCAAGACAAAAGTAACACATGCCAATTTCTAGAGCTGGTCAAGACAAGACTTCTGCTGTAATCCTGAAACAAGTGTGGGTCATTGTGTGTATTTCCCCAGCCAATTCCTTGCTCTCAGTAGAATGCACAAAGTAGTGCATTGTGCTTACAGGGACATAGGACAAAATTAGAGTTATGTCTTTGGGTCTTGTACTGTATTCAAATCAACATGCCCTAAGTGTTAACCTAATTAATGGGAATGTGTAGACATGTCTCCATCATCACTACAGCATCTGGGATCCTGCAAACCAGGCAGAGGTTTGTCCTGCTGGCATCACATGAAATGTGTGCCCACACTGGAGGATTGAGAAGTTCACAAGCTCCCTCCCTATTTTTCTAGTCCCTTTTCTAGTCACCTTCCTGGATATTTATCTGCTGTTGAGATCACAAAGTTACACAGGCAAGAAGCCTGTGCTTCAGAAAGCAGTGATTCTGCATGCAGCGCCTGGTACGGAATGTTCCTTCCCAGTCCAGGGTGTGCAGCCAAGGGACAGCACAGGACAGTAAGCCTTAGTCTTGCTTGTCCCTGTTTCTCCCATTTGCATGGCCTGATAAGGGATAAGATGAATTGCATAAACTGCTTAGGAAACCAGCTTTGTTCCTAATCCCTGGTGTGGGATTTTTCCAGATGGGTTGTCAGAAGGTAGGGGACTTGCAGGTGGCGAGGAAAAGGGATACAGCTCTGGCATCTGCTGCAGGGAGGGCATTTGTTCCACCCTTTACAGCTTTCAAGGAGGGACAATCAAAATCTCCCCAAGCAGGGCAGAACAACCACAGTGCAGAGCCATGCCTTTCTTTTGGGTAGATTAATTCCCGAATTTTCCTGTGAATACTTTTTGCTGAGTCTTTGGCACTTCACTGCAATGACTAATGCAAGAGCAGGAGTGTTGTCCCAGAGTGCCCGAGGTAACAGCAGAGGGCACTCAGTGATTCTTTATGTTTAACCCTTCGGCACACCCCACTCACCCAGGCACTGCTGGGTAGTTGGAGTACAGCTGCGCCTAGGTAGGGTACAGGATTTATACAGGCATCATTCCAACTTTATTACTGCACATGTTGAGGTTGAGGTACAGTTTGTCAGTGGGGGGTTCAGTTCTTGTCAAGCAATTTTCAGTGTCAGTAGAGGGGTAGTAACATGAATGAATCCCACAGCATGTGAAAAATGCTGTCGTTTCTGCCTCTAACCACTTGACACTTTCCTGTTTATTTTTTCCTCTGTTGTATCCACGTCTGCTGAAATGCAAATCTGGCCATTCAGTTATTTGTGTTTAGCAGCAGGATCCCCAGGTTAGTTCCCTGCTTGAAGCTTTACGTTAATCCACTTTCTGGTTGGAAAAGATGTGAAATTTACTCAGGAATGAAATTGTATTCCACATCGTTACACTGTTCTCATTAAATCTATTATTTCCACATCATCGCCCAAGAAAATACCCGATGCGAGAATCCTCCTAGAGTTCACTTCCCTAATTCTCAGGACAATTACAAAATTGTTTTTGCCACAGTGGGAAATGTTGACTGCTGGGTCACTTAAATTCTTGCAGTGCCAGCTAATAAGAAAGAGCACTATATCTCCTTGCAGAACTAGACCACAGTAATGTAGTCAGAGGATATGAAAGAGCTTTTGATTTTGACTTCTTACCCTTCATTTTGTTTTGTACTTTTTCTTTTATTCTGTAAGAAAATAAGTTGGAAAAGGAAGTGACATTTATATGTTGGTTGTTGGATTTTTTTTCCAAGGCTGTTATCTCTGTGTTTAATTAAAGAAATATATGTTTAAATCAAGCATTCCATTTATGTAAGGGATTGCATGGTAATATAGGTAAAATAGGATTCCCCCCAAACTATTTTATTCCAGTGTCCTCCTGATAGAAAAATAAACCTCATATAAACATTGTTAAGAGCATATTGACATATAAAATCTTTAACAACAAACCTGTCTCCACGATCTTTTATTCTGTGATAGTTCTGAAAACCCACAGAGACATATTTGTTTCCTGTTACAAAGATTTCAGTATTTTTGTACATGGCTGAATAACCTCTCCACAGAGAGCTGAGAAAACCTCACTTCAAGCAGCTCTGTGGACTAAAGTCTATTATATGTTATTCTGAGCAGAGACATGATCAGCAAAAGCACGTAAAAATCCAGATGAAATAAATGATAGAAACATTTTTATTTCTTTAGGTGATGAGTAAAGGCAGCTTTGAAGATTTTGGACCCCTCATTTTAAATTGTCCATGTCCCAGGCTGTGCTGGAAAAGCAGAATCTTTCTCTGAGTTGTATTAAGTTAAATAATCACCATGAGACAGCTATTTGATTTCTCAACAAAACTGATTTTAATGATGGCACAGTGATTTTGTCTCTAGTTTCTCTAAAAACCCCAACATATTGAAAGGTTTTAAAAATTCCCATGACAGAAGCTGTGTATACTCTGTTCACTAGGTAATTAATTCTTGTCATTCAGATTACTTGAAAAGACCATTTTCTCTTCCAGAAAAAAAATGTGTGTTAGAAGTAGGCAAATATGAAAGGTTAGAGTCCTCCATCAGACATCCATATGAAGAGACTTGTCTAAATGTTGCTTGCAGAGAAAAACATAACATTAAGCCAAATTTGAACCCAGTTTTGCTGAACCCTGTCTCTGCCCAATGTCTATGAAAACAGCCTGCAGTGACTGTTCAGATGGTGCCTCTGTTCTGTGGATCTCCAACATGAGAACAGAAGATCCCTCTCTGATATTTAATTAACAGAATGAGTGATGAGACTCTTTATGATTTCATCTTAATAATATGAGTTACTGAAGCAAATTTAAGAAAAAGCTGCAAGAAAAACTGTACCCTAAAAATGACCTCTCTGTGAAAGACACAATATTTTCAAATCTATTTTCTGTTCATATTAATAAGGAGAAAAATAGCACCAGTTTTTATACCATATAAATATATGTATAGACACATAATTATTTATGTGTATGTAGATATTCATGGGTCTGCCTATAATGTCTTCCATTCCTTCATGGTTTATAATTCATTAAAGCTGCCTCTGAAAGTGCTACAGATTTTGCATATGCAAACAAAATGCACACTCCAAACCTAATTTTCATGGGATTTTAGCAATCCTAACAGATGTTCAGAAAAGGTAAAAGTTGCACACCTGTTTGAATATGTAAATCTCTTCTTGCTGTGTGCATATAAAGCCTGTACCTTGTATAAATGCTTAAATGAAGGTTCTGATCATGTGTTTGCGTGTTCACATTAGCAACAAATGAAGGGACTAAACTTGAGTAGCTGCAAGACTGAATGTTAGTAAAGACTAAAAAGACTGAAAAAGAAGCTGAATAAAAATCAATAATCAAAAAGCTGTCCAACGTTTCTTTATCAGAAGTTATGTCTAGCAGGAAAGAAAATGTGCACATTTCATCTGTTTCTGAGTGAATATAAAACAGAATGATATGTCTGAAACAGTGACATGAAAGGTCTGCTTTATTCTTGCCTTATCTATCAGTCAATCAATCTATCTGTCAATCACCTATCTATCATCTATCTATCTATCTATCTATCTATCTATCTATCTATCTATCTATCTATCTATCTCACTAATACCAGATGGAAATTTTTTCTTTATCTAATTAAATATTATATAGCTGTCAAAGGTGAATCAAAAAGTATTAAGGGACAAAACAAAACAAAACAGCAAAGCATGAAAGTTCCCAAACCAACAAGCTCAGGTGTACACAGTGAGGATTTTCAAGAGACAGAAAATCTGTATAGCACATACACTTCACATCAGAGGCCACTTGCCAGAGGTTTAGAGAGAGCACTCTACCAAGTGTCTTCTTTAAACTGCTTATGATCCTTGGCTGGCTAGTGAGAACTTTGTGTTAATGCTTGCAGAAAAATTATTGAAGAACAAATTTTGGTAACGGTAACCAATTTATCCTGAACCACAGAGATTGTCCAGAATGGTTCTCATGTAAAGAAGGCTTGGATTCCTCACTCAGTACAAGATGTCTTCTCTCAAGGCTTGTGTCTCCTTCCACCTTTCGTGCTAGAGACAAGGCAAACAGATTAAGTTCTCTGTAGATTGTACTTGCTGGGCAGTGTGGATGGAGCGAATTGTTGGAGAAACAGAGAAATACCTGAGCTTTTTAGAACCTCACTCAAAGTTCAACCTCCTGAATCTTTCTTAGTATATCACAGTTTTAACTTTGCCAAAATTTTGAAAATCTTTGGAGAGCTTAAAAGCCTCAAGAGAGGCTACTTTTTCTTTTTTGAGGAAAAAAAAGAATGATAATTTTCTTACTCCATCCTGCTTTAGCACTTCATCTGAGGCCAAACTGCTGCCTTCAGACTGATGAAAACCTCTTGTCTGAACTGGGTTAGAAGTTCTCTCTGAGGAAGGCTGTATATTAAAGACATGGTTTGATGATAACCTTTTACCTTGTTCGGAAAGTTATGGATGAAAAAAATAATACACTCAATTTTGCTGAAAGAGTGAATGTTCCAAGTCTTTTTTCCCCAGTATAAAAGCCCCCTAATTCTTCAGTGGTTCTGTACAGACACTCAGTAGTTTATGATAGTTTGGTGGAGATAAGCAAATAATCCTCCCTTTTACCAAAATATGTTGCTGCTTCCTCATCAATATCCAAACCAGGGACTTAGGGAAGAATGCTAACCAAATCCATGTAACTCACCCTTCTTTGAAGAGTAGTGTTCCCCAAAACACTTGAGAGTTTTCAGATCTCTAGCAAATTTACTGAAAACTAACCTATTCAAGGCTTTTCATACAATCTGTAGAATGAAAAACTATTTGTATTCCACCTCAATTTTAATTTTATATTATTTTTATCTTCTATGTTTCAGTAACACATCAAAAGCTGCAAAGGACTAAGGAAGTTGGTTTGAAATGCTTTTCATATTCTAAATGAGGAAAGATCATAAATATTTTAGTACTGGAAGCTTTTGCAAATGCTTTTTTTTAACATGACTAGTCAGTTCCAGCTCCCACGTATTGCAGTCTCAAGGGTGACATGCAATATGTTAAAAATATTTCTGCTAGATTTTACAGGTCTTAAAATATGAGATTCAAAATTATTGATAGACTGGACATCTTAGTAAAGCTAAATAGAAGAAGGGTAGTGAAAATCCATATTTTCTTTCAGGTTCCACACATGTATTTTCATCTTCACAGTTACATTTTATCTACCATTTGCAAATAATGAGTTAATATTTGTGATGTTGACTAAACAATCTGAGAAAGTGTAAGAACTCAGAAGAAGGTTAAACAGGCCCAAATCTGCCTGAAAACTTAAATTGAGATAAATATTCTACCAATATAGTTACAAATGGACCCACTTTATAAGGAAAAGCTGTCTAATTATTCACTAAAATAATAGGAAACTATATAAGCTGTCTGTTCTGCAGCAATTACACAGGGTCACAGCTCTCTATGACCAAACTGCTTTTTATATTGCAATGCTAAAGGCAAGATGTGTTAAAGACATGAGATTTATGCAAGTATGGACTCTGATTAGAAACTTGAAGCAACATCTGGATTATATAGTTGTATAAAACCAGGGGTTTGCTTGTAAATGAAAAAGTAAGTGCACTGCTAGCTAGGCAATATTTGTAGGAGATGAAGCACTTTCCATTAAGTTGGATAGTGTATTTGGAAGAAAATTGACAAGAAAGCCAAGAGGGAGATATAAGGAAAAGTTGGCACATCAGAATATTTGTCATTTCTTTTCCTAGCTATAGCAGTCTCATAAAGGTTACTCATCTTCTTACAGTTGCTGCCGTGTTGGTATCCTTAGACCTTTGTGCCATAACAACTCTAAGAAGTCTAGGAGCTGTATAATTGGAAGGGAATGAGGGTCTTTCCAGCTTGTATCAAGAAGATCTATAAATCCATTGTAGCTCTCTTTTGAACCTAGTGGAGAGTAATTAAACTGGGCAGGGAGCAGAAGAAATGTCATGGTACCTCACCCTTGGTGTATCTTGCGTGTCCTGGAAACTGTCTTACACAAAGAAAAGCTTTTCTTACTTAAAAATATGCAAAAATATCTTCCATTCATGATATCAATGCAGATTAATCTGGAAGAGACTGCACCACTGTAACTCAATCATAAAATTCAACTATTAGGTCAATGTATACCACATGCAGGACAGTGCACTATCACCTCTGAAATGCGAGATATATTTTTTAGCTCTACATTTGTGATTTCTGAAAATGATTATTCTGCAATAAAGACCCCCGAAAAAGTACCAGAAACATGATTTTGCATTATGGCCCAGTCTTTAGACAGAAAATTTCAGTTTTTAACTTAGATCCTTTCTCATACTGGAAACATTCACATTTAAAAATCTATTAAACTCATATTATTAAGAAGCAGTAATGTAATACATTATTTCTTCAGAGACAGAACAGAAACTTTCTCATGCTGCCTTTTTGACTGATTTCGGCATGTATTTGAAGTTCAGCTGTGGTTGTGGTATAAAAAATGTAGAATTTATCAAATATGTTAGGTAAATAATTAAAGTATGGGTTTACAGCTTATCACTTAGATATCACAGCTTAGAAATCCAAACTGTAACTACTAAAACACGCTTTTTTTTTTTTTACAAGTTCATTTTTGCTGTGAGCAAAACCCAATGTTGATAAAATCCATCTTTGAAACTGTAAACTTATAATTATCTCAAATTCTTAAGAAAAGCAAAACCACAGCTAGTCAACACTGGTTTGAGCCCTTCAGCTGATGTTTTCTTGAGTTTTCTACTCTGATCGCTCAATTAGGCTCCTCAGTATTAGTATAAATAACTGACTTTTTCAAACTGCATGGTGAACAAATGTGCTTCAGCAATAATTCATGGGAGCTTTCAGGTATGAATACTTGAAAAAAAACCTTTTTCTCCTTTTGCTATGTAGAGTGGGAAAAAAATAAAAATTCACCAATGTATCCCTAAATAGTATCCTCATCATATCATCCTCAATGAAAGTTATGCAGTAATAAGCCAGAGTGTTATCATCTTGTCTAGTAAATCCCTGTGATGGCTCTGACATGGTTTCCTCTCAGCTCTTTCAACTGTTTCTCATATTGGGTTTTTTTACCTGCATTGGTACGGCAACCCACTTTGTATTATTATAATTTTCTTATTATGCAAAAGTTGAATAGACTGTATATTTTTAAGTGCTGCAAGTACACAGCAGATATACATGGTCAGAGACTCACAGAATCTGTATCATGAAGGTTATTTTTCAATTAATGGCTGCTGTGATGTTCATTTTACTGTGACAATTTTGATTTTAGCTTTGTTCCTTCATTCAAGGAAGCGGTCTTCTGTTTTCTTGTGGTGCTGGTAAATAGGTGAAAGAATATTTAAAACATTTTAGAGAAACCTTTTTCAAAGGGAAAGCCAGTGTCATGAAAACAAAAATATGTGGTAAGAATGTGTTAATTTAGGCAATACTTTTTATAAGGGAAAAATATTAGCATAACATTTTTTTCCTTTCAGAAGTAAAATTTTCTTTTTACAAATATTTAGCACTATCATGTACAATACATAATAAACTTAAATCAAATAAATTCATATAATACAGTAGCAATAACATATTTTATCTTATTAAAAATCACACTGTAAAGGCCTCAACTTATAGGGGGTTATGAATTTAAACCTTGTATAATTTCCCTCAACCCTCACATTGATTTAAATTTTCCAAAGTTTTCATCTGTAGGAATTTCAGTTCAAATGTCATTGTTTTCATTTGGAAAGGATGAGATGGTGCTGAATTAGTTCAGTTGTGTTCTTTCCTTGGTGTGTGAGCAAACTGAAGCAGAGGGTAATTTCCAGTAGTGACTGAAGTGGGAGGTGGTTGGCAGAGTCTCGCTGGATATTGCCCTTGGTTACAGCGTGGTTTGGAAATATTGGGATTGCTGGCTCTGCCAAGCAAGGGGCTTTCTACAGACCATTGTTCCTTCATTGTGCAGACCAGTTTGGAGGACACTGCAAGGTGTCTTCTTGTATGGAAAATAGCAGAGGCTCTGAACAGCTCTGCTGCTCTATTTCTGTACACAACCCTTCCTTGTCAGCAAACTTGTAGACATTTTCACAAGTTTTTCCCTAGCAGCTGAAGTTTCAAGCAGCATCAGTTACTGTTTGCAATAGTTGATGACCTGGGTTAGCACTGAGGGCATTTTCAGAACATTTCTAGAGCAAATAAGGACATTTTTATGAATGGAATCCATGTTCACAAGAGTCAGTTCATTTCACACAGATGCTAATAACACTCAGTTACATTTCAATGGGCCTGGATTTGACCCAGACATGATAAGGTTTTCACTTTTCATTTCAAAACGTCTGAGTGTGTTTTTTAACAGCTTCTTAGTATCTATTTTCATTACCAGATTCTTAATTTCCTTTGTTTCTGTTCATTGCAACTTCTCACAATGGGAATATAAAAGATTGTGTTCTAAGAATACTGGCAACTGCAAAAACCCACAAAAAAGATCACAAAACAGGGTCTACTGGGGCAAGGAAACTGAGCTTTCTTTGGTTTCCCACTTCGACTGAAAGGGTTTAACCATATGAGACAGAACAATTCTGTGGTACACCAGTCCCAACACTATGTCTTATTTTGAATGGATACTGTGAAAGGTGCTTTAACAGAGAACAACTGTTAGCATGAGGTTCTAATTGTTATGTATTAAGCAAAGCCAACAAGTGTAGTGACTAATCCTCTGCAAACATAATGACTACCATCTTTGTCATTACACAGAAAGTGAACCCATGACCCACAGTGTTAGAACATCCATTTTCAGGGTCAAGGTGTTTTACTGAATAAAATCTCACAGTTCTATTTTCTTGTTTTCATTTTCCCTCCTATTTGTTTGCTTCCTAACAATATAAGTTTTTATAATGCAGGATTTTCTGTTTTGCCTCAAGAACAAAGTAAAAATAGAGAAATATTTTAAAAATATGCTTTATAAAGGAAATAGGCAGTATCTGTTAGGGATGGCTGGCTTTGCAAGTTGCCTTCTGGACTACTGTATTTATAGAGGGACCCACAGTCTGATTGAGAGATTTTTATATTGCCTAGAGAATAAAGAGGGAAATAGTTCCCAGTGTCATATTTTCTATCATTTGGAATTTGATACAATATATGATGTTTTAGACTGATTTTAAAAAATCCTGTCTCTGCAGTCAAAGCAGTGTGCACAAAACACTGAACCTTTTGAAAACTGTTTGCTTGAACCTTCAGTAATCTGGTCCTGTACGGGATGATGATTTATATGTTTGTTTATTGATATTTTTCTGCACTTTTCTGCTTGAAAGGCTGCTTAAAGAGGACTTGTTTTGAAACTGCATATAAGTAATTTTCTCCCAAAGAGTTCTACTCAAGAAATTTTTGTGCTACAGTGTAAAGAATCAGGTGATGTATTTTCAAAAGTGTGTACATGCCTTTGTCTTTTTTCATAAATGCTGTAAAAGTTCTTGTTGCTATTTGCACTTCTTATGCTTTGAGGAAAGATGAGTATGTGTTTTAGATCAAAGCACTGAAAAAGGTTACAAAAGTCTGAGTAGACACCAGCTCCCTGATCAGTTTAACCAAGAGTGAGTTAATAATGTGAAATGCAGAAATTGTGTATTTTTCTTCTGTACAAAGACTTCATAGATGAAGAACTGACACACTACAATGTTAGCATCATTTTTTTTTTTCTGGATACATATAACATTACAGCAACTGAATTTATTATGAACTCTTTCCACCCATGGGAAGATGTCCATCCAATAATTATTTTCATTCAAAAATGTGGAAGTGAGTATTTCCTCTTTTCCAAAGAGAAGTCTGCATGTGTCCACTATGGCCAAGGACAAAGACAGGCCATGTGTGCTTCCTCACCCTTTGTGAGCATCCAAATCATCCTTTCCTGCAAGCACTTGGATGGTGTAAACTGGTTTCTGCTTAAATTTAGATGATGAATTTTTCATCACTGGGTTCTCTCCTTTGATCTTCATTATAACAGAATAGAGGTAAGTACTAACCAGAGAGTTTAATATGAAAGCAAATATTAATTTTAATTTAATCAGTGTAATTTAAAGCTGTATTACAATTTTAGTATCTCTGATTAGCAAATAACTCTGATTACCGAACTGTCTGAACATATATTTTTTTCTCTTGGCTAAACCTAATATGCATTATCATTAAAGAAATTATCTGCTTTCTTTTTCAGAATTCTTTTCCTTTTCACACCTGATACAGAATATTTATAACAGGTGCCTACAAATGGAGAAATATTTTTTGACTTTTTGACTGCAAATTTATTTTGCTGGCCTTGCAATACATACATTTTCTCTTAGGTTAAAACATTTATAAACATTTTTGTTTGTCTTCTTCTTTACTCAATCTGGAAGACACAACTTATATTATCTGAATTGGGAATGGCTGTTTCCAGGATTTGAGACAATATCTTGCATTTATACACACAACCAAGCATTTTCCCTTACTTCTTAAAGCCAGATTAATCAAAAAGCTTTTTCTGATGTTGTTATCTTTCCTAACACACATTTTATTTATTTCAGTGAAGCGCAGTTTTCTAAAAAAAAAATAGTTTTTTAATAGGGATGGCGAAAATTATGTATGTGGTTTTATAGTAAAATCACTACTCAGTTATCTGCACTATTCCACAGCTTCATACTTGTGCTATAAAGTTAAATGCCTTATATGCAGGTTAGTGCTCTTTTTATGTTTTCAATATATTCAGAGTAATCTTTCCCTTCCCTTATATCTTGAGAAAACAAAGCAAGCTGTCTCTTTGATTTGTTTCTGCTGCAGAATGCCGTAAAAATACTTCCACCGTCCTGTGTCTCTCATTTCAGAACAGGTGAAGCTGTTTGATCTTGGATGAATTCCAAGAGATTAGGTTGATATGTGTTGATAGATACTCATTTCTCATAGTCTTCTTAATTCCACAAGGGAAACCTTAAAACTGTAGAAAACTCTGAACCCATGGGCTCTTTGGTTAGTTTTGTTAGGTCAAATTCTAGCCATTATCAAGCAAAGTGTGTGCCTGAAATCTGATTTTGCTTCGCTGCTGCATGCCACGTGCCCAACATTGGCCACATCCCTACATATGGTTAGGATTTCCATAGGTCCATGCTTCAGGCAGAGCATGTAGAAGGGTTGTTTTGGACATCCTGCCCCACTACTGCTTTATTAAGCTCATGAGTTTCCCTTTGGCTTACTCTTAAGGAATACCCCTGAGAAGAATTTATGGACATCTCTCCTGTTGCTCCAGGCATGGATTTTCCTCTTCAGTCTCCATTGGCTCTTGTGGTTTATGTAATCAACACATAGCTCCACGTGACTCCTGAAGATGTGGCTGATCGAGGGTTTATATTGTCCTTGTGAAAGCCTGTCACTGGAGGAAGGCTGGAGATCAGTATGCAACAATTTTCAGTGAGAGGTATCAGCCTTTCCTCTAAGCCCTTTTCTTTCTGCATTGTAATTATGTCATGTACATTTTTCTTGGCATAGATGAAATCTCTGTAGATAAAAAGCAGGTGTCAAAATAAAGACCTCAGTTTGTCTGAAAATAGTACAGCCAAACATATTTTATACTCTCATTTGATACTCAAGTTTTTAGCTTTATAATTAAGCTGAATATCCTGCTATCCTGATGAGTGTATTTTTCTAAAAAGAAATCGTGTACTTTTACAATTTTTCTTGGTTTTGTTTGACTTATTTCACAGAAGATAGCTGCAGAGCTTATGGAAAATAGGACAGAAAATTTTTGTCTGCATATTCTTTTTCTACATTTTATGATCAAGTTCTTAATATTGCTGGAATATGTGAAATTACTGGAATGTCTGTGTCCATTTTTCATCTCTGCTGCTTTATGTGTCATTAAGCCAAATATTAGCTAATTCTTATGAGGTCATAAAGATTCTGGATACCACATTTGTTTGTGGGCTATTTTTCAATGTTCACAATGGTTTATTAATAATGCCTCAAGAGATTTCTGACTTATTTTGCCAAAATTTGAACCTTTGCTGTATGTAATACAATCAATACAGTCAAACATCTGTCTTTACAATAATTATGGCTCTATTATTCATTTTTTTGCAAAGTCAGCATGCACTGAAATTAAATTCTCAAAAACATATTTTTCTCTAAAAATAATAATTTTTCTATATCATGAAAAATCGATGCAGTTTCCTTGCACATATTATACAGTTATCAAAGGTTATTTCTTGTTCTTGAAAGAATGGTGAAAATGTTTGAATATATGAGAGAAAAGCTCCTCCAGTTGCCCATCACATTTTTCATTCAAAAAACATCTGTGAAAGTAATGTCAGTCAAAGTTTCTGTGGTGGTACAAGAGAGATCTTTACACCCAAGCAGTAAAGTTGAATGTTTTGACACACCACAGAGCGTTTCTTTCCAATTATGTTCCTATCACTGTTTTCCATTTGCTAGAGCTTGTGTTGCTGACATCTTTTCTCCTTATTTCCAGATTCTTTCCTTTAACCAAAATGAGCACACACCATAGATATTCCTCTCTATGGATTGAAGTATTTCTTAATTTTTCAAAAGCAGAAGTACTCAGGCAGAAGGGTATCATTGCATTTTATTCCAGAATTCTGTTTGCAGAAGCTGTCCAAAGTCTGTATTTCAGTAGAGTACTGAATCAACAGGTTGCCTGTTCCTTTATTGTAGTCCCTTTTGAAGAGCTTGGATAACCATAGTCTGATACTTCTTTGCATTTTCAGATGTCTGCTGTCAGGAGTAGTTCATTTAGACTTATAATTTGTCACCGACTTGGCATAAACTGGCAGTATGCTTTTCAAAATTGTTTTCATTTAAAAGCAACATTATGTAAATCTTCCTTGACATATAAAATGGAATTGAAGAGAAAACAATGATGTTAAATATTTATCATTCCAGTGACTATCTCTGTGTGCAGTCAACACAGACTGGGAGACATGCCTAGTTTTTCCAGAGATTTTTTTTTTGGTTCTAGCACTGCAAAGACATAGGCGATCTAGAGATGCAGAAGATGGAGAAGTCTTGCACTCTGATCTTGTTCTTCTTAGAGCACGCTTTACTGGTACCCAGGATTTTCCCCCGAAGCATAAAATGTATAGCCACTTTGTGTCAAGCATTGCCAGCACTTCCCTTGAACCCCCATCCCCATCACCATTACGTCTGACTGTGGAGTTGGCTCTGCTCTCTTGCTTTGTCACCCCAAAGCTCTCTCAGGAATTTGTTTTAATGTTATTATTGGTCCATATGAAAATACACCGCCTTAATTCGAAGAAATTAATACTTTTCAAATACAAGAGATTTGTTCCTCTAAACACCTGACCATACTAGGTCAGTTGTCTCAAAGTCAGGACAATATCCTTGGAAGATTTCACCTGGAACTTATGACATAAGAGGTGCCAACATGAATTAGACCAAAAGGATTTACTGGTCCTTGTAATGCTGAAACAACACAGTAGCATTTGGGGGACATGGTGTAGTGGTCAATAGTCTGCTGCTGAGTTAACCAAACTTTATTTGGACTCCATGATCTTAGAGGTTTCTTCTAACTTAATGATTTAATGATCCTGGATTGAAGACTCAACACCTCTTTTCTAGTTGTTTCCAAATCATTCAATGTATGCTTAATTGGTCTTAAATAGGAATCTGGAGGCACACAGACTTTCCATGTCTGCTTTGATTTATGGTCTGTCTAGGTCTCAGAACTCTGAAGGAGGCAGGATGTCACCGTCTGTATTTTCTACATGGAGCCAAACCAGTTTCACTTGCAATTGAAGTGTGTCCTCTCCACCCTGCCACTTCTCTCCACTATCAGCCAAGTCTCTGCCTGGCTTTGCAGACACTTCACAGCAGACTGAGAGACTCCTCTTCCTGCCTGAGTGGTCTGACAGACAGCACCTTCATATTCTACCACTTCCCAGTGCTTATGTAGTACAGATTTCTCAGGAAAATGGGGAATTAAAAACACCCAAAACCTCTTAATACATTCCTACCCTGTATCTTTGGTGGCTCCTAGGCCTCAAAAGGGAATAGACGGTCAGGAGAGATGACTACAGCAGAGATCCTAAGGGCCACTTCCAAACACACCCTATGAAATTTCCATGTAAATATCTTTATCCAAGCTCAAGACACTGAAATCCCTTTATAGATGATGCAATACATTTTATACACCTAAGATGGGACTCATTAAATCCCACAGTTGGTCAGATGACTCACATAAGTGACCATATCTATTGCCTAAAAAGGAATTCAAAGGAGACATGGTTAAATGCAGACATTTAGACTACACGCATCACTAGACTGCTAAATTCACTCCACATATCTTGATTCCACCACAAATACTCCAATGAAGTGGTCAGATGCTGCTTTCCTGCTGTATGCAGAAATGTCAGTGTACATTTTGTAGCATTCACAGTTACTGGGAACATTGTATCAATGAGGAAACTCCACCTCCTCCCCCTTTGAAGAAAAGATATTAAAAGCAGTTAATTAATATTTTGCAGTTTATTTCAGACCTCACATTTTAAAAGAGAATGGTTTGAAATGTTAAACACTTTTTAGTTTTAATAAGCGAGCATGCCTCCAGCTGTTCTGTAAAAAACCAGGAAATGAAGACCAATTGGCTCTCATTTGCAGTCTGAAGCAGGATGAGATCTGTTTGCATGCTTCACAGTTAGATATAAGCTTGCAGTATCTTTAAAACATTTCCCTTATTTCTCAATAAATACACATATTAGCTTTTTCAGTGGTCTCATGCTTTATAGAAAGTAGAATATAATTTTTTTCAGGTGTGCCTCACTCTTTAATTTTACTGTGGCATTGAAATACTTTTGATGTTTGGCAATCAAATTAATTAAATTTTCTTTTTCTTCCCTTCCTTTTCTGTGAGATGCTAGCTTATAATTAGAACAAACCTTATCTCATTTTTCTCTGGCAGATACAATTTTTTTTCATTCCACAGACATGAGGAATTCTGATACTACATTACTTATGTACCAGAACCTGTCTTTTATTAACTACTAATCTTCACAGAAAAGACCAGTTTCTTTTGTCATGGTACAAATAGGTCTTCTACATTGTCTTCTGTGAGATATTAAATTAACAAAAAATTTCTTATATTTTATTCTGTTTTGAAAAATGTGGGTAGTCACAGACTTAAAGGATCTTCCTTTCCCTTGAACCACAATTATCTGCTAAAATTGGATTATGTGGGACAAAAGCCACAGTCTATATGCATGTGAAATTGCTTTTGATAATCCTGTTCTCTTTCTGAGAGAGCAACAATATTGTCAATATCTTTCTTGGCACTTGTGGCATTACTGAAGTTAAAACATAAGCATCAGAAGACAAATCTGTCACCAACAAAAAAGAACATGAGCTTGCAGCCCAGAAAGCCAAGCATGTCCTGGGCTGCATCAGCATGGCCACCAGAGAGGGGCTTCGGCCCTCATGACACCCCATCTGGAATGGGGTCCCCAGCACAGGAAAGCCAGCTGTTCCAGTGGGTCCAGAGAAGGCCACAAAGATGATCAGAGGGTGGGAACACCTCTCCTAGGAAGACAGGCTGAGACAGCTGGGATTGTTCTGCCTGGAGAAGAAAACATTCCAGAAAGGCCTCACTGTGACCTTCCAGTACCTAAAGAGAGCTTGTGCAGAGTGGGGAGAGGGACCATTTATATGTGTGGTAGTGACAGGACAAGGGACAATGGTTTTAAACTCAAAGAGTGCAGGTTTATTTTAGATGTTAGGAAGAAATTCTTTGTCCAGAGGGTGGTGAAGCACCGGAATAAATTGCCCAGAGGGGCTGTGGATATCCCACAGCTGGAAGTCTTCAACGCTGGATGGGGGATGAATGGGGCCCTGAGCCACCTGATCTAGAGAGTGGCATCCCTGTCAATGATAGGAAGGCTGGAACCAAAAGATTTTAAAGGTCCCTTCCAACCCTAACCCTTCTATGATTCTTTTCATTTTGGAAGGCAGAAGTTCATTTTGCTATATTTGTGGAATTAGCAGCAATGAAGACTCAACTCCTGATCACTGGATAGATGACTAAAACATATGGTTTTGGAAGACAAAATTCCACTGCTACTCTGGTGGTATTTCCAACCAGTATTTGTGATATTAGGACCGTGTCTCTGCAATAAAACTTGTAGCAGAATAAAACTTTCTTTAGGAAGGTTTTATTCTTTCTTTAGGAAGTTTATGGGGCTCCAATGTCTCTGTTATGCATCAGGAGACAAAGGCAACTGATTGTCACTTTTGTGCTTTCAGCAGTTGGTTGGGCCATTTCACATCAAGAATCTGGTTCCTTTAGTACTTTACCCCTCATTTCTCTCTGGAGTAGAAGGAAACTATAGTTTCATTATGATATTTAAGTTGCATGAATTCATTCAAGTTTTTTTTCAGGTATGTGAATCTCCACTATAGACTGCTTATCAATCTTGGCACTGCTAATTCAGAGTGGTTTGATAGAACCCAGAGGTTTGGTATGATCTCTGTTTTGTCTTAGTGTTCGATATAATGGGGGTGACTCCCTGTAGGCTGACAGAACTTTTCCACCATTATACCCTAATAGTTCAGACTTCTGCCCATTGGTGAACACGACCATCTGCCCTGGACATCTGGTTTCTCACTGCTAAAATGATCTTTCTATTGTTTTCATGCCCCACTTGGAAGAAAGCTATGTACTGGATTTTCTCCCTCATTTTCAATAGCTACTGACCAAGAAAGGTTGTCATGCTGTCTAATCCACCAACAATACATCATGTTTTGCATTGTTTGAACAAGCATGAAATAAATGACCAAACATTTCTGGTGCAAAGTTCTTGTATAATGTGTGAAGTCAAAGTTTGACAATGTCTGTGTTTACCATAATTTACTGTAAGGACTGAATGTAGATTTGAAGATATTTTGTTACAGATACAACACCAGTTGGACTAATTTCACAAAGCCCCATTACTCCTTAGAAAGGGAAATTACAGTTGTCAAAATCTTTCTTGCAATTTAAACTATCATTATAAGTGAAATGGAGGTGTCAAAGATATCTTCTTTTTCAGACAGCAAGTTCAGCCAAGAATTTCCATGGAAAAAGAAACAATCAATTGGTATTGCCAAACTTCCTGATATGTTTGGTACAGTTGGTATTGTGTGTGTTTTCTTCTTTACCCTGTATGTTCACATCTCTGCTTTCTCAGGGAGGCTGTAGTGACTAAACTCTCATTTTTGTCTTCAGGCTACTTTAGAAATACCTCCAGGCTGTATGATGAGTCATCCAGCTTTTCTTTAGGTATTGTATTTTTCTTCTGTAGAAACCAGACAGCACCATTATCCATTTCACACTGCTTTCCTAAGATTGCCTATTCACAGGGACAAAAGCTTCAGCCCATGAAATCATTATTTTACTCATAAAATGTCTTTAATTCCCATTGAAAAATGGTAATGCATTTTCTTTTGGGAAGATGCCAGTCCTTATTAATTCTCTTTCATAACCTGCAATGAGAAGAACCTGTGTACCAAGAAATTGTGCACCAGTTTTCCAAATAACCGTTACTAAGAAAAACAGTGGAATTGTCATTGAAGTCATCAAACAAGATATTATATAAAAAATGTCCCTCCTCCCCTCTTATCCAAGTTAGTCACCTCATTGTAGAACGTTATCATGTACCCTGCTTAATGAAAAAAACATGCATTATATTCTGCTTTCCTTACCACAGCTCCCTTTCATCCTGAACTCTACTGATATCTGTTGTGATTGGAAATCATTGTAGTCCTGGACAGGGTTTGAGGTGGCCCTGCCAGAGCAGTGAGATGTGAACAGATGACCTCCAGAAGTCCCTTCTAGCCTCTGCTGTACTGTGATTCTGTAATTCCATGAAAGTCAGAGTATTTTAGATCTTTCACAGTCTTGTATGAACTTATTTCTCAAAATCTTCCCCCCCCAACATAGATTGATGATTATTGTAAAATATGTTTAGGAGATATTTTGTTTGTTATTTTTTTTTGCCTCTGGGAAGGGACATAAGAGCCGCTATTTCCCTGCAGCTTGCCCCATCTTGGATACTGAATTTTCCTTTTAACTATTTGTCTTCAACAAAGGATTAAAAACTTTCCTCAGTACTGGTCCTCTGGAGAAACCAGATTGCACAGAGGAAAACATGACTGTAGTTTTCATACACAGAGAGCTGTTTCTCTCTCAGTGGTGGCTGTATGACAGTGCCAACCTGCTCATGGTTCTTGTGGCTTCTTTTCTATTTCACAGAGATGAAGACTTGGCATTCCAACACAACCTGTAAGCAGGCATAATATTTTCCTGCATATACTGTTTTCTTTCCACTTGTAATTTCCACTTTTCAGCATCCTGAATAGGAGAAAGCATTTTTCTACTGTCTCAGGAAGGCAGGAAAAAGGCAACAACTCTTTGGTGGTCACAATTGCTCTTCTTCTGTCTACAGGGAGAAAATAAATAATTTTTACCTCCTCCTGTAAATTGAGTCCTTGCCTCCATAGTGAGACCTGAGTCCTAAAGACTTGAATTTTCCACTGTGACCCTACTACTATTTGCCTTCCTTCTCTTCTGCTTCACAACAATTTCTGTTCCCACCTCTAGTCATAGTCAAATTTGTTATAGCTTATTTCCACCTAATTTCCAGTTTCTCTACAACGGCAGCAGAGACGCTACATCTCTGCTTCTCCACTATACCCACCTGCCCTTCCCTCCAACACCCTTCCTTCCATGCTTTCTTTATCACATCCTTCCCATGACTGATGCAGACTGAACATGCCTTCTCATTCAGGATTGGAGAGAGAAGTTGACACCTCTTTGGCCTTTAAGGTATGGATAGAAGTATTTTCTAATGTCATTTGTCTAGAAACACAGTATGATAAACAGATAACGATGAGGCAGATGTCACTTTTCTTCTTATGACTATGAAGGATGGTGCTTTCTCTCTCCTGATCCTAATCAACTCTTCATGTTGCTGTGATTGCTTTGTGCTCAGGCACAAAGTCTTTTCATAAGATATTGTTAGACTGTAAGACTACAGAATGAGAAAAATGACACATTGTAAAATATTCCCCCTCTCATTTAATTCAGCTATCCCAAAGAAGTGTTTGGGTTCTTTTGTCAGGTATTTTGCTATAAATGTTTGCACATGCATGCATTCACAAAGTGGGTTCTTTTTTCAATTAGCAAACTTCAGGCCAGCTCCATCCTATCTCTTTTCTAACCTCAATATAATGACTGTGACTTTATAAATAAACTTGGTTCCTGAAGTCTGCAATTTTAATGTAGGTGCAGTAAGTGCTGTTTCAGACACAGTGTCTGACTATCATTCAATTGCTTTCTTTTTAATCTTAGTATGGTAAAACTACAGCTTAATATAGATAACATTATCAAGCAGTTGCTCTAGGTAGAGTGGGATATTTATGACTCTAACATAATAATCAGTATAGAGAAATTCTGGCTGGGCAGTGCAGGCAGGGAATGGGGCACAACCTGGAACTGTAGACCCTACACTATAAACTACTCTGTAATAATCAGTTAAAAAAATTCATATCTGGAGCCGGACAAAACTAGGTTTAGGGATAATAAAGTGAACAAAGAAATAACATAGGCAAAAGGCACCTTATATTGTGCATTTGGGTGCAACCTGGTGTTACAGGCCAATGAGAGAAAAGTGTAAATACATATATATATTTGAGAAGTGTTTTCTTTTTGACTAACATATTCACTTTTTATATCCATGCAAATATGATGTAAGGACCTGTTAGAATGCTAAGTGGGACTCTGATCCATGTTGCAATGAGTTAAAGATGTAGTAGGAGGTTTAGAATGGAAGAAAAGTGTGTTATTTCAATAAGAACAGGATAATTTCCACCAGCCTCAATGTTTGTTGTTCACATTGCAACACAATTTAATGTAGATTGTTTTTTTATCAATTCTTACTATGAAATACCTCACAGTTAGTATGAATTCCTAAGAACATTTTATCCTGATACACTGTGCATTCTGTGCTGCTCTCTGTGTTTATTCTGAATCATTCATTTCCTTATGTGAGTTCAGTAAAGATGCATTATTATCATGAACTAATTTGAAAATGGAATGTTTATTGCTTGCATTTATTTTGGAACATCAAGGCAGAAGCATTTCTGATTGATTCTTTCAATTTTCAACTCATCCTGTGTTGGGTTGCATTTTGCAGTAATTTCTTCACATTATTTGTATATATGAAATGCTGTATTTTATTGTGCTGACAAGATTGAGAGGAATTTTCTATCATTTCTCCTTCCCAAAGGAAACCACAATCCGTGGAAATTTTCCACTGCTCAATTTTCATAAAAGCACTTGTCAAGAAAGTTTTTACATGATGGTCTATTATAGTGGATAATTTTATTGCCAGAGAAAGAGAAGTAAAGTTATTCAAAGCTTACAACTGCACACTTGTTCTATCTTCCTTCAAATGAGCTGAGAAGAAAGTATTATTTATTCCTGTTTTTAAAAAGTGAGGAGCAAGTCAATACACACAGAACAAAACAATCTTTTCATAGGTGTATAGTGGTCTGACTCATAAATAGCCTGTACTAACCCACAGAAGGTGTATCAGTCCTGTGTAATTATTTTCTTTCTTGTGGTACATTCATGATGCGGCTGCTCCATTAAACTGTCTGTGATAGGAGGTTTTTATGCTATACAATATGCAATTATGAACTGAGCTACAAAAACAAAACAAAAAACAAAACAAATCTTCAGGTCAGTTTCACAAGTAGTTGTGTGTATTTGTGTGAATCTGTAAATTATATATATATATATTATTTCCATATGTATTCACTAGAAATTACTTTACTGTGAGATTTCAATTTCAGATAGAATTCTTTTCAGAAAACCTCTTTTCATAAAATATTATTCTTGTTTCCAATGTAGGTTCGGACATCCCCAATGAACGTGAACAGCTTTCATTTTCCTGGGGTTGAAAAACCAACAGCCAACACTCACGGAATGGTTTGTGTTGGAAGGGACCTTCCAGATCATCCAGTTCCAACCCCTGCCATTGGCAGGGACACATTCCATTAGACCAGTTTTCTCAAAACCCCGTCCAACCTGGCCTTCCTCTGTCATCTCGAATTCTGAGGAAAGTCATCAAGGAACGACAGTTGATGGTTTTTTGGTCTGTTTGTTTGTTTGTATGTTTGGAAAAAAAAGACAGTTAAGAGCTTTGTTGTGACATAAACTGGAATATCACTTGAGTTTTGGTTTAAATGATGCTTAAAAGAGGAAAAATTTCACAAGATTAAGTATGAGATTAAGACATCTACCTTTAGGCTATGTTAACATTAGCAAGTAGTTTGTCATAGCAGGAGTAGATCAGCAGTATGAAATATGAAATATCCATTAACAAGAAGGGCCCAAAAGAGGACCCAGGAAAATATTAACCTGTCGGTCTAGGTTCAGTCCCCAGGAATGAGTCTTCCAAAAAGTACTACTAACCAAAAGAAGCCGTTTATTGGAAAAAACCAGGAGGGATTTGCCAAGTATGAATCAAGCCAGACTAACCTGGATCCTTTTTACACCAAAATAACATCTTGCATTTATATGGGGAGTGCAGTGGATGTTGTTTATCTGGTTTTCAGCAAGGATGGCGACATGTTCATCTGACTCTGCTCAGCACTTTTCAGGCCACACCTGGAGTATTGTCTCCATTTCTGGGCCCCACAATTCAAGAAAGACATGGATAGATTGGAGATGGTCTAAAGGAGAGTCACAAAGGTGATCAAGGTCTGAAGAAGTACTCTGTGAGGAAAGACTGAAGATGCTGGATCTCTCCTCTCTGGAGAAGGATTGGGAAGGATCTCATCACAATTTCCCACACTTCAAGGAAGTACTCCTAAAAAGAGGATGGAGGCTCTCTTCTCCCAAGGTAGAAGACAATGGACAACAGGTAGAAGTTATACCAGCAGTCTTACCTTGGTGAAAGACATTTTTTGCAGCAAGAACAGTCACTAACTGGACGAAGGGAATGACCACTACCAGGGATGTAGTAGAGTCCCCATCACTGGAAATTTTGAGCTACCATTGGACAGAATCTAGATCATCTCATACAGATTCTCTTTCCCATGACAGGTTGTGCCAGAGGATCTTTCAAGGTCCCTTCCAGCCTAGGCTATTCTACGATTCTATAATATGGTGATGCCATCACTGTACCTACAGTACAGTAATGCCACTTGATGGGATTAGAATAGACAGTTTCAGTCACGCAGTTTAACTGCTGGTTTAAAACCTTTGGTTTATTATGATTTTCATGCTGTCATGTCATTTACATATTTAGAGAAAACGAAATCTATTTATTCTGTTTGTGATAAGTGCCTGTAAAATCTCGGGTCTTACATGACATAGATATGTCTTGTGTCATGACATAAATAACGCCATTCTGTAAATCCACATTACATTGCTTAAATCTAAAAAAAGGTATTAATTTCCTGCACAAACTAAAAATAATGCAGTCAAAATGTTATACATCAATTAGACTACTGTAGACCTGTGAAAATAGGCAAATAAACCAATAAAATCCATGAGCATATGTAAACAGTGAGATAGCATAATCTTTTTCTATCCCCACTGTTACATATCTCCAGAAAACAGCCACATCCTCTTTTCCTCTGTCTTTGGTTCGTCTACACTCTAGAAACACATTTATTCAGTCTACAAGACACTACAAATGGTGTGGTCATCTGACAGCTGCTCTGCCTATATGAGGTCATGTCTTAAGTCTACTGAAATTAATTGGCACATCTGTGGAGAAATTCTAAGAATAAACTTTCTGTTACTCTTATTTAACTTGATTTTCTTACACAGCCCTGTGTATGCACATTGAAGACTGTTAACTCTAGTAAATGAGTTCAAGTATACCATTTTTGAAATGCATGAGACCAGCTGGCAAGAGATAAAATCATCGCTGATTGTGGAAAATTTCTTGATATCCTTTCATAACAAAGCCACAGTTATTTTGGCATGGTATCAAATTATATTTTTCAGCTGTCAGTGATGATTCAAATGGAGAAGAAAAAGAGTTGAGACAATCATTATCATTGAATCACTGCAGTTTTGCAAATCCACCAACAACAGTTTATTTCATAATTGCTTTAACTACAAATGAAACATTTGTGAAAGAATCTTTTCCTAGCTGACTTCCTGGCTCTTCATTGTCCATTTACAAAATGAAAGGGAAAAACATTCTGAAATCAGATTTTGTCTATAGGAGCAAAGCATACTGTCTGAAAGCATTACACATCCACATCTTGTAAGTTTTCCCTGAAGACCTGCATATCGCCCAAGGAAACTTCTTGTCCAGTAATGAGGATTACTTGGCAAATTGGCATCACTGTTAGACCTTTTGCCAGATGGAAGTGACTCCACTCTCACCTATGAGGAATAAAAACTCTGCTGAGAGCGCTGTCTCTAACACCATAATCTTTTGCAAAGTTGGATGAATCATAAACAGATGTCCTCTATCTTTTGAACTGCCATCTGCTGTAACTGGCTGGAAGATCTCTGGCTATTTCTGTCAAAGTATGCTAACTTTTTTTCTGAAAAGGCTATTATTTAGACAGCATGTTTTGAAGAGTAACCCTGGAAAGACAGCAGCTGTTTTTTCAGAGCCTGGCAAGGCTCTGATTCTGTTAGTTATTTTCTTTTTATTCCTTTCCTTTTAGAATGGAAACTGGTTGCTATTCTCATTCATCCTGAAAGTTTTAAGAACTGTCCAGGCTGTATAATTAGGATTTCTTCACAGGCATCTTCTGCTGTGTGGTTCACTGCTGTTGAAACAGATGGAATCATAACAGCTCCCTGAGTCATTCTTAAGCGGGTTTAATGTCACCAGTGAATTTTTGTATGTGCTTGATGTGGGTTTTTTTTTAATCCAGGGGTCATAACTTTCTAACTGAAGGAACACCTATGCTAGCCTATAAAATGAGGTTCATAAGCACTATAATAGGTAAGCACTTTTTGTGAATGTTATGCATGCTATGTGGATAAGTCTGTCCACATTATTTCAGCCTTTAAAACAAGGCCTTCTAAGTGTCGCTAACCTTCTAAATTGCAGACACAACAGCATAATTTTAGCATGTACCTGAAATATTTTGGAAAGTGTTGGAACTTTCTGTATCTCATATTATTCTGTATGAAGCTTCTTACCAGTGACAGTGCTCTTATTCCACCCAGTCTGGGAGATACCAGGGTTGAGTTGCACCCCATGCTACTGGTTTTCCCTTTACATAGGGAATGTGATTTGTGTAGTCTCCACTCTTCTTTCTTACTCTGCTAGAGCACCATAAATTACATGCCAGGGAAAGACAAATTACAGTGGTGCTTTAATTGTGAGTAAGATCACTTGTATAAGTGATAATAAAAATTGCCAGTCCCTTCAAAAAATTAGTTAGTGATGAAAGAAATCACACCTTAACTGCTACTTATCCTCATTTTTCAAGAAAGGGATACTAGGTCCTCTGTTCTTTCAACCATTCACAAAAATATTGCCCTGTGGTCCAATGACATTGCAGAGCTGCCTGTTTCATGTTCTGAGCTCAGGGAATTACAGGTTATCACTTGCAAAAAGGCTTCACACCATTCCCTCACATCAAGACAAACTGCTCAGCAAAAAAGTTGATTTTTTACACCAGGAGAATACTTTAAGGAGTTTGAAACTCACCTACTTTTTAATTTCTAGCCCAGTGCATTATTCTGACTCACTGTATCTACTTATCTTCTTTCTTGTTTTAATTTCAAGTTTGTATGTAACAGAGAACATTTATGTAACATATGTTAATATGTAAAACAAAAAGATTTTTAATGTGATATGTTAATGTGTGTTCTGCAGTGGCCCACATATGCCTATGTATCTGTTAGTCTGTCCATCTGTCCACACATCCATCTATCCATGGTGGAAGCAAATAAAAACAACTTGGAAAGAGAAAGTTGGTTTTTTCCCATACTTACATAATATTGTTGCATTTGAAAAACCAACAGCAAATGTAAAAGTAAAGATATGAACATGTGAAGCAGAAATATGACCTGAGGGTAAAAACTAAAGATAAGAGAAGGCAGAGATTTAAAACAAAGTAAAAAGGTGTTGGGAAGGAATAATTCTTGATGAATGGAAAGAACACATTTTGAAATTTTGTAGTATTTTTTCCTCCTACTCATACTCCTTTGTTAGCAAGGTGAATCACTTATTCCAGGACCTAAATCAATTTGTTTTTCCATAGGCAAAGCATGATTGCAGTTTTTGACTTCCAGTTTAAACAACTTTGGATATTTTGTTCAAAGGAAACAAAAACAAAGAAGAAAGATAAACATCTGCAAGAGATCACAATTATGTGTTTAACTTTGTAGCTCCTTCAGGAACCGGCCTTCACATATGACTGACTAATGCCTAGAAATGTAAAAAAAAAACACTAGAAAGAAAACTAAAACATCAACACTAAGTTCTTCCCAGCAGCTAATGAAAAGGTTTGCTTCTGACTCAACTGAGAAAGGAAAAGAATAATAATGTTATAAAAATGGCATTGACAGAACTGAATAGTGTTTGAAAGCAAACCAAGCTAGTACAGGCAGAATGTTGAAGCAGTGACCAGAAGCAATGAAAAGTAGAAATGCTGTTCTGTATCCTTACCAACCTAACCGAACCCTTTTTCTGGCTTTCCTTACTTATAGGGCAGAAGAGAATTTTGTCCAAAAGCTCAGATCCTCCCTCATGTCCTGAGACCTAAGAATAGGTAAGACGATGTTCTGAGCCTATGAGCCACAGGAAGCTGTTTGTGGGCCTAAGATATTTTTTTTGCAAGCCTCATCAAGGTTAGGAGGACCTAAACCCCTACCAGCTGCTTGGATTTACTGAGGATGCTGCAAAGCCTGCAGCCAACCAAATCTAATATTATTGAAGTGTAGTATCATTGCTAGTTAATTATATTCTCACCATCAGCCCACAGATATGAGGGCTTTTGTTTTTGTTGGAGGAAAACATGACTGTAGGAGAATAATCAGCAGAAATAAGTTTAGAATTTAGGGCTTCACAGTGAGTATATTTATCTTTCTGCTCATTTACTGTTGCTGCTAAAGTAAGAGAGAAAATAAATGCTCCACCTTCAGGTCAAGCAGCTCAAGGCTTTTCCCATCCTCCTGGCACTTTCTCACCTGCCTTTAACATGGTGTGGTGATATTGTCTCTGAGGCACAAAATGTCGAGTTTAGTCATAACTCTTCAGCCAGGTGAGTCTAGAGTTTATTAGCGGTGAAGATCAGCACATGATAAAAAAATCCTGTTGCTCCTTCCTACTGAATTTCATCAGTATCCAGAAAATTGGTTAAAACAGCAGGTTTTTTATAGTTTCAGTGTTATCAGAGCATCCTGACAGAACTGAGAACAGGACTGGGGACTGACTTTAGCATCTCCTATTGTGTCAAAGCAGCTTCCAAAGCTTCAAGAAAATTAATGTTTTTTCATAAGTATTCATTTCTTCTTCTCAAATACTGTGTGGATAAGCTTTTTAGATTAGCAGATAATATAAAGGACTTCAAAGGCTTATGAAGGCATTCCCACTTGGCTTCCTGAATACAGCTGGGAGTCAAACTAATTGTCAGTCTGCAGTGAGGCAATTAGCCACAGGATGAAGTAAAATGGAAACAGAGACCAAACATTATATATGCATCATTACTTGAATATGTGCTTTGTTTTGTGTGAGTGAAACTGCTACCAGAGTGTTAAGATAGTTTCAATACACAAATAACTGAAATTCATCCGTGGGGCATGGGTCTGAACCCTCCATTTGTATCTTTCAGACAAACTGGCCCACCAAATAGGGTAAACCCATTATTTCAAAATCATGTATTCTGATTGCAGACTTTGTACTAGGTAAACCAATACTAAAGAAGTGAACTGAGGTAGGTCCTGACCTCTATCACACAGTAAAATGCAAATTAACTACTGGCTTCAATTACATTTTTCTGGTTTTCTTCAGAGGTTAAAATCTAATTCAGCTCCATTATAATCACATCAAACAGAAAGTGTTCAATTTTTTCTTGGGCAGATAGTGGCAGTAAAATAATGAGACTTCTTCTTTCCTTTTTTGTTCTTCTGAGATCACAGGGACTGCAGCAAATATTCAAAGATAATAGTTTTTTATAACTGAAAAAATGTAGTGATGTCACACACTGTGACAGATTAAATGATTTGAAAATATCACAGAATCATGAGATAGAATGCTTTGGGTTAGAAAGGACCTTAAAGTCCATCTAGTTCCAGCCCCACTTCCATGGACAGGGATATTTTCCACCCGACCAGGTGGCTCAGTGGTCCCATCCAGCCTGATTTTGAACACCTCCAAGGATGTGGAGTCCACAACTTCTCTGGGCAATCTGGTCCAGTGCCTCACCACCATTATAATAATGAATTTCTTCCTTATATCTGTAAATCCAGAAAAGGAAATCTGAAAGTAGCTTACACATGGGAGTTGGAGGGTTGAGAGTCTGCTCAGGTGAGTAAAAACCAGATTAGAAGCAAGAACTCCTTACTGTCTCAATTCTGAGTTCCCATAACAAGTGTATTTCTCTCCTGATGCCTGTCTTGAAACCCTTGAGTGGTTCACCTTGAAAAGAAGATGTGGTATGAGCCATATTCTGTCTGCTTGGTAAATAGAACTATGTGGCTGAATCTGTGTTTCTAAGCTCTGGGCTATGGTACAGAACAAGTTCACTGCTGCTTCTCTTCCTTTTCCTTCCTACCCTAAGCCAAAATTAAGTACTCTTTTTGACCTCTGACTAAGACCTCTTGATTTCTTGGTGTAACCCCTGATTGTATCTTCACCTCTCTCTCTCAAAACCCTTTGGGATCTTAATACAATAAATTTTCTACAAGTCTTTTTAACTAACTCCCTAAAAGGTGGCTATAGTAACTAGTGCTGAATATTCATAGGGATCTTGTTTAGGTGAGCAAGAAATAGTAAAATAAGTACAGTGAAATGTCAGTTGGTGAGGTTATGTGCTGTTTCATGGTGGCAAGTGATATTATGACCTTGTCATCACCAGGAACTTAGCTACCTTCATTAGGTGTTACTTCACATCTACTTTGGAATTGACCTCAAGTGGCCACTGCATTCTGAAATCAAAGTGGAGTAATCCTAAAATAGATGTTCCTGTCATGAAGTGGCTTTGTGCATTTCTGAATTAATTACTTTTATTTCAAAGCAGAAAGCCTACGGGGGTTACACAGAGAGAGCCAAGTTGGTTGCATTCCACTGTGTGTCATTAATATCCTCATTGCATTTTCCCATTCACTTTTCCCTCTTGAATTGAATTTCATCTGTTTTACAGGGTTGCTAGGGAAGTTTGGGAAATCTGGTGGAGTATTGGCACAGCCTTGCTGCCAAGGACAGGCAGTCATTTCTTCAATTTGTGGCTTCTCAGATGGACTAAACTTATCTAGAACAGGACAATTCAGAGGGAATATCATACTGGAGGATCTGATGTAGATAAAGTGTAATCCTAAAAAAAAGGAAAAATACTTTAGAAATGAAAATTACTTTAAAAATTACTTTATGCATAAATTGCTCCAATGCTCTTTGCAGCATTTTGTGGCTTCATATTAACTTATGTCTTCCTTGGTTGCTGTTTGTACCTAGGGCATGGCAGGACATTTATTGGAACTACAAAGAAGCCAGAGAGGGACTCTTCATCAGGAACTGTAGTGATAGGGAGCAGGAATCATGGGTTCAAACTGAAAGAGGGGAATGTTAGATATCAGGAATAAATTCTTTACTGTGACTCTGGTGAGGCACTGGCACAGGTTGCCCAGAGAAGCTGGGGATGCCCCATCCCTGGAAATGTTCAAGGCCAGGCTGGATGGGGCCCTGAGCAACCTGGTCTAGTGGAAGGTGTCCCTGCCCATGGCAGGGGGGTTGGAACTAAATGGTCTTTAAGGTCCCTTTCAACCCAAACCATTCTATGATTCTATGACCATGCATATTGAAAGCTGAAAGGCTTTGACAAAAAATTTTGTAATAAAATAACAGAAAGAGTGTTCTAATGAAACTAAGTTGTCGTCATCACCACAGTTCTGAGGCACCTGCTGTTTAAGCCCTCCTGTTTTGTCATTAATCACACAAGAAATGACACATCAGCTGTGCCACCTCACTGGCTTTTCAATAGCAGCCCAAGGTCTCTGACTCCAAACTCAGACAGCTGGAGACTTGTAAAGGAAGCACCTTCAAAACATATCTCTTTTTTCTCAAGCCTTAATTGCACCAAAGGCAATCGTTGACCAGAATTTTCAACCTGTTGTAATGCTGATGAATTACATTGCTGGCAAAATTCTTTATTCAACAGGTAACCTCTTACTCCCCCACACAACCATGTTTTTTTGTAATGGTGAATTGGACCTTTCTAGGTTTATGCTTCTCCTAAACTATCACTGCAATATATGTAACACCAGCACATGTTGCTATCTAAGTCAGTCCACTCTACCAGTTAGATCCCTTCCCATTATGTCTAATTGCATGTATTAAAAAGGCAAATATGACATTTTCTTTGTGCCTTTAAAAATATTTTATTGCACCCTCAACACAGATATGCCATATGTGGAGCTGCACACATTAAAGTTTCCAGTAGCAGATTAACTTGTTCTACATTTCCCCATTTAGCTTTTTAAATATTTGCTTGGATGTTTGTTGCCACAGTGAACAGGATTTAAAATTATATAAAAGCAATAATGAAGCAATAAAGTGCTCCCCTGTGTAGAGTTCGTACCACATTTAATTGGCACAATGGAGCAGTTTACAGCAAGTATTTTTAGGTGTGTGATAGTTTACTGTTATTGTGCTGCAGATGTTTCTAGGTAACCTTTGAAAGGAACAGAAAATATAGAAATTTCAGATTGCTGCTTGAGTTTTATGAGCATGTTTCATAGAAATCTATAGAGACAAGAATGACACAAAATAATGATGACATTATTGTACAAGAACAGACCACCATTGATAAGTCTCAATATGGGTCCCATAAACCCCACAGTCATAGTGCAGTTTAGTGTGAAAATCAAGTTTGACTTTTTCAGGCATAGAGATCTACAGTAAATCAGCAGGGGCAAAAACTTAGAGGAAAAGTCATATAGCCAAGGCTGAAAGAAGGAATATCAAAGCTAATGCAGAAAGAATGTGTTATATTATGTGTTATATTATCCCAAAACATAAAGCTTTGGATACAAAGTTTTACAAATATACTTAGGTATGTACACATACATAGTGGATACATGTTCTAAATACTTTCTAACTGTTATGTCCTTGCTAATATCTGACAGCTGCTTAATATCAGCTCTAGAATCAAAGGGATAAAGATTTTGCAACACTTTATTTTTTATTTCGGTTGTAGTGTGCTCTGAACTGTTAATAATACCAATTTAACCTGTCTGAAGTCCCTAGAAGTCACTAAGCCTGAAGGGATTAGCAGCGGCTAATCTGCAAGTAGAATTGTCTGGGTGTCATACAAGAGATGTAAAAAAATCAGGTTCTGTGGGTCTTATCTCCTTGTGCATTTTTCTCCTAGGGTGTTACACTTCCTTTCTAGCCCTCTTTGCCATGTCTTTAGTGAGCCTGTTTACCAACACAGAGCTCAGGAAAGCTCGCTGGCCCAAGGTGCAGGAAGCTGAACTCAAACACAGGAGACATCAGTACAAAAGACCGTTGGGGAAACTTGAGATGTGCAGGGAGGAGAGGGAGCAGGACAGACACTTGATGCAAGTAATTGCAAGCTTCCGCTTTATTGTTTACTTTGCACTACTCTTATGTATTCATGCTGCTGTCGTTCTCGCGATCACACACGACCCCATTGGGTGCCCCGTATTGTCCACGCGCCTTTCAGAGACCCTGACTGGTTCAAGTCTGGGATGCTGCAGTCCCTCTTTGTTTACCTTCTTGCTGGCCTGTTATCTCATTCTTCAAACCGCTTCTCTCCCGATTTAGAATAGCTCACTCTAACCTTGACGAATTCCTGAGGTCTCCGATAGTGCCAGCTAAAGTCAACTTGGTTGGGACCCGTAACAGGATTCAAATGCTTCCCAACAATTCCCCCCTTTTTTTATTTTGCACCAGCCAAGTTCTC
>VXAC01006178.1:0-42402 GCA_013399225.1 Rhipidura dahli | reverse complement strand
TGTATTAATCTAGATTTATATTCACCAAGCAGATGTCAGGTTTTAATGTAAAATACAAACATATTTTTCAGTAACACAAAATGTATCCCCCCTCAATATGTGTGGGATTTTTTTTCCCTTTCCCTTAACCAGTACTATTGCCTGTCACATGTGGTACTTGATAATTCTGTCAAAAGTACCTATAATAGGAGAGAACATATTTAGTAAGAACTTTTTGAATAAGGTTACAAGCTACAAATAGAAATGCTCCAAAATGTTAAAGAGCATCACATTTTTAAAAACTGTCTATGTTCAAGTGTTTACACTTAAAAGAGATTTAAACAATTTAAGATTAAGTTGACTATGGTAAAAAAATTAATAATAGATTAATACATGAAAATCTATGAAGTCACATAAGATAATGATTTAAAAAGGAATAATTTAAAAAGATGAATTAAAAAGTAGAATCAGAAAAGAAGGCCAACATAAACTAGGGAAAAACATGCTGTGAATAAAGTCTGTTAGATCTTGAAATAGGAGAACTGCTAAATAATGCATAGTTTTATTTTTCTATAATTTGCATAAACCTTAAGAGAGTATTTATTTGTGTAAAACTTGATGTATCGAGGAAGGAGAATTAAAAAAATGGCATTCATTTTGTTTTCATTTTGGTATTTAGGAAAAATATTCTGTTACATATGGACTACTTAGACCTAATCATCTGACTGAATGTGATGTGTTTCTTGAGCCAGGTTGGAAAGGGCTGGCTTGAGAACAGTGCCCTGGTCTTGCTGCAGGCTATGCAGGTTGGCCCAAACTCTGCTGGGGAGCAGATGGTGAGCCAATGCTTGTAGTCACACTTACCTTCCTTGCTAAATCTATAATCCCTCACTGGACACGCAGCCAAGGCAGGCTTTGGAGGCAGAAAGGAGGTTACAATCTGGACTTGGGTATTGACTGCCAGAACTGAGAAAACAGCTCAGAAATTTCAAATGCTTAACAAGTTATCTGTCTTGTCCCTAAGCCAGTGCAGCATTTTTAAAAGTAATTAAGACATGATTGAAAATGTGTGTGCCATCTAAATACAAAAATCTTCAAAAATAATCAAAACCAATAATTAAAAGCTACATTTAATATACTAGTTAGTAAAAAGAGACTTATTTAAGCTGAACTTGCTTTTCATTTTATTGTACGATGCTGGTGAATTTTTTTTCAAGGATGCTTGTGTTCAGGGTTGGGAGAGAAAAATATTTTCTCTGAGCAAGGCACTGAACAAAACTGGAGTTTTTAAAATATGCCACTCTGTGGAATTTTAGCTAACAGTGTGACGATGATTAATTTAATTAATTATTTAATTAACTTCATACTGAGGGAATATTAGCCATATTATTATATATTACAAGATACCTAATATGTAATGATAAGCACGATGCTCCTGCACAGAAAAAAATAACAGTTGCTTATAATAATCACAGCATGGCTTGCCTTTCTAAATATTTAATCTATTCTAAATCAAGACAGTGATCCTCAAAAATCTATAATTTCAAAAAATATTTAGTAAACAGCCAAATTGTGGTCAACTGCATTAAAGGGTGTGCCATCTGTTTAATGTAAATATCTGGGAAAAGGGAATGTCATATACAAAAGATTACAGAAATACAGTGAATATACACAAATCTTACTCTGTGTGTGTATGTGTGTATGTGTGTTTGTTTGTGCATGTGGTGCAAAACATTTAATTTATTTTTGCCCAAAACATAAATGTAGACTCAGTCCTACAAGGTGAACCTTTGCACCAAGATGCATCAGAGTATTTAACTATGGACTTAATTTAAAGCACATGCATCATTGTATTAAATTTTGAGAGATTAAGCTCTTGCTAAGCATTTTATTAATAAAATAAAATATATCTCATAAATCATTAATGGGTTCTATGAAACTTATCTATCATACCATTTAAAGATGTAAAGTAATTTTAAAAAGGAATAGTTAATTACATAATCCATTTCAGTCAGAACACAGCTAAAGTTATATTTTGATCAAGCAGAAAGACATGCTCAATTTCTGTAAACACCATACCCTTAACTCTGACCATCGTTCTCTTGGGATTTTCAATATATTTGTTTCTTTGTCCAAAAAACCTGTATTATTCTAGAGGATGTTGCTGTTTGGAAGCGCCGGTTAATGGATTAACCAAGTGACTCTTAAAATCACTTACATTTGTAAACATTATTTATTTGTAAAGAATAAGGGGGAAATACATAGCATTGCTCATTTGCAGTACATTAGAAGTGTGTATGTCCATTCCCTTCTGTCAGAGACCAATCAATGTGTGCCAGTAATGGGTGCATACATAATGTTAACTTAATTGAAATTCCTTCTGAAAGATTTGTGCATATGAAATTGCACTGATACAGAATAAGGTTTATTTTTACACTAGAATTGAGACTTCTCTGTTGAAAAAGACAACATGTGTATGTTTTATATCATAAAGGGCCGGATTCTCAGCAGCTGTAAATTGGCATAATATATGTTTTGGGTGAGATTTATGAATGTCCTTAATATTAATTTGCTTGCCTTTAAGCACTTAGGTTTGTTAGTGATGCGATAAACAATGGCATTATTTTCACTTAGCTCCTTAACTGATTTATGAAACAAAGTACTCAGGGTTTCAGAATTTTGCAAGTTGTTCTTTCTCCTGGGCCAGAGCCACACTCCCTGCCCCTGGAGGGGGGCTGTGGAGCTGGGTGGGGCACAGCCAAGCCTTGGGAGATTGTGTTTTTCTGAAGATTTAGGGTTTTTTGTAACACATGAGAAAAGAAAGAAATCAGGTGATTAAATGTAATGAACAAAAAGGAAATTGTATTTCTTCCTTGCCTTATTGGTGTGAATAATTAAATTTAAATTAATAGGATTATTTGCAAGAGTAAGAGGGATGTGATTTGGACTTGAGGTTCACTCAGGTTGTCGATGATAAATTTGCTTGTTGTCGGGACTTTCCTGATATTTCTCAAAACTAATTTCACTAGTACCTGGTTTGATTCCAAAGACAGTAGATTAGTTAATTTAAATGGCTCATATAATTAATTTATCCCTGCCCACATCCATTCAGGTAGCTCTGCTTCAACCATGGGGAACTGCTCATAAACATGGGGCCCAAATTTGCCCGTGTTTTGATGTGGTTGTTGCTTTGCAAGCAGGCTTTTAGGTATATTGTAATAAAGATTTTCTCTTTACACACGGCAGAGCCCTGTCTGTCTAGAGCATTGTCAAACTATAGGCAATCACCTATTCTACAGTGATTTAATTTCCTTCAGTGTGTCTTTTTCATCCCCTGGGAAATGTGCAGTACGTCTATTTCTGCTGTGCTGCCCCCAGCTTGCTTTGTGAACAGTGAGGCAAAGAATTCATTTTTATATATATTTTTTTATCAGTTCCTACCTCTGCTGTCAATAAATTACCCGTGCCATCTCTTAGAGGACCTTCTGTCTTCCTCGCTGACCTCTTGGACTATATGTTCTTGAAAAATGTCTTTTTATTTATCTTTATCATCTCGTGCAATCTTCCTTTCATTCTCCACCTTTGCTTTTCTTATCATTTTTGTACACTCTCAACTTCATCCTGTAATCTTTCCATTCCCTTCTGTATCTGATATTGCACAGCTCGCACTCCTCCCTTGATCATTCTGAGCATCCTTGTTCAGGCTAATTGGCCTTTTTAACTGCTGTTATATTTGCTGCTGGATGGATGGACAGCACACACGCTCCTGTTGAGATGTTGATTTATGTTTGGAAGGTTTTGAGTTTGCCATCCGCTTCCTTTCCTCTCCCTTGGCTCAGCCTTTTTCTTTTAATATTTCCAGTGGCAGGAGAGGATTTATGTTATGTCACTAATTTTACTAATTTCTAGGCACATAGGGGTGCTTTACTCAGTGCTTTCTGACTTTATATCTTTTTTAAATGTGTCCTATTTTCTTTCTCAGAAATTAAATTCGAAGGCTAATTCCTCTTTCACTTCTAAGATGGCAAAGGGAATACTGTGCCAGTTGTTCTCTTGGACACAGAAAGCCGTAGGGATTGTTTTTCTATTTTGAAACCCTTTTCTTTGCAGATATTTCCCTGTCACTTGGCAATGGACGATGATGGGGATGTTCAGCATCCCCAACATCTGTACCAAAGGTGTGGCTTCTTTCAGAACTGTCCTCTGCAGCACAGCCCCGGTATGAGAGACCTTTGGCATGACAGGGTTCCTTAGGAGATTTCAGGTTTGGGAAAAAAAGAACATGACTGAATTAGGAAAAGTAAACTTTGAGGTGAAAAATGACTTGATATCAATATGGCAGTACCTATGCTAAATAATTTGCTTTTCAAAAATCCAAATTATTGGAAATCAGCTGTGCTCCTTCTATGAATGGCCCTTTGGAGTCCCCAGATTCCTGTGGTGTTGCTGTGATGCTTTTCAACCTCCATTGCTGCTGTATCTTGCATGACACTTCCATAAAGGAATGGGAGCACAGTGTTCCTCTTGTGGGTGCCTGAGCTTGGGTTTGGCCAGTGTTCTTATGTCTCTTCTTTCTTTTGTCTTGGTGCACGAGGAAAAACACTGTGATTATTCTAAGTGTTTCCAGGGGGGAAAAAAAGCAAACAGGAAAGGTTAATAGGTCTTTTGTGTTCTTCACCTTCTTGGGAGCATGGTCTTTGTGGCATTTATTTTCCTGTTATTCTCTGGTGTTCAGGAAAACAGGTGTTACTGTGAATGTTTTCAGCACCTCTGTTTGGCAATACTTTCACTTTAGCTTCTAAACAGAATTTGGTTGTCCATTTCTTTTTGATTCCAACCTTCCATATGTTCACCAGCAGTCATTAAAAGGTTTGTGATCTTACAGTGTTCCTACTAACCAGGGATTGGTAGAAAGTATCTACCTGAATCTCCAATTCTTTCATTTCTTCTCTCCATGGATAAAAATAATTTCTCTGTGGTACTTTCAGAATCCCTTGCTGCATAAATTAAAAAAGTTGAAAGGTTAAAATTGACTTGGTGCCAAGTTATTGCATTAGACAGCAGATTCCATTTACTTATTTATCTGTTATTTTTATGTTTTTAAACATTTTGGCATGATTTCCATATTGTGATTCTTGCGTGCTGCACATTCAGACTGTCAGCCTTTGATTCCCCCCAAGGAGATGTAAGAAGAGGTCTCATTTCAGACTTGGAAGTTTTTATCTTATTGGGTTTTTTTTTGCAAAAGACTAGGGGAAAGTTTAGAAAAGATTTTTAAGTTTGATTGACAAAGCGAATTCCTAAAAGCAGTATATCAGCACAGGACTCAATAAGCCAGGACACATGCTACTAACAGAGAAGAAATGGTTTTATTTATTATTCACCAATCTCCAGGGTTTCTATGCCATTCAGAGTTGGCTTACTTCCCATATATATTATTAAATATTTTACAGTTCAGCATGCATACAAAAGGAGTAAATGATGGGATACATACAGTTTACCCTACATATGGAATAACTTAAATGTAAACTGTTTGAAGGTTTATGACGGAGTATTGATTACACAAACCAATAAGGCATACATAGATTGGGAAACAGTATTTCAAATTACAAATCTCTCCTCGACATCTGACCAACTTTCTCTAGGTTCCTCCATTTCTAACCTCTCCTTTTTTTTTTTCATGTAATGCACATTTATTAGTATAACCACGCTAAGCAGAAGGTACTGTAGGCGTTTGTTAGGAAAATCATTTAAGTGAGGTCAGGGAAGAGCTATAGGTGAACAAACCCCAAAGATAGTCAAGATGTGCCTAGGTTCCTTCTGGAAAATCAGAATAATGGAATGTAAAAGTGAAGGTAGTCATACACACGTACATGTGACCCTGTAAGTTCATTTATTTCTCTGCTGAAGTGCAGTTTGGAGGCTGGAGCAGTCCAGCAGGTTGTCCTGGGTAATCCCACCCTCCACTCAAATTGCTTTGTCACCTGTAGTTTGCACCATCCAGTGGGATTCAGGGTAAATTCTGGAGTAATTTGTGGGTGACCTGCTCAGTGTCTGGCCTCTGCAGAGTCAGAGACAGTAAAGTTGATATGATTTTTTTGTGTGTATTAGGTGAGGACTACTTAAATTCAGAACAGTCCTAATTGAAGAAACACTAGCAGCAATTTGCTTGCATTCTTGGGAAAGAACTGCACACCACTGTTTCATCATTTAGACTGCTGCTGCTTCTGGGATGCTATGAAAAAAAAATGTAGGAAATTTACCCTTGCAAGTCAACAATATAAATTTTATTTATTTATACATTATTTATTTATTTATGTATTACACATTTTACCTTTTCCATGTTCTTTATTGCTGACACATTTTTATGTTGCAAAGCACCAGAAGAAAAATCTACTGAGGTTATAAATTAAAAAGGTATTTTTAACTGGTTCTGTCACTAAAAGCTAATTTTTGCTTGGCCAATGAGTGGTAACATTCTTTAAAAACTTCTAGTCAAAACCAGGGTTATGAATAGACGGATATACTGAGGAAAAAGTAGTTAATTGATTCGTGTGGGTGATAGTTATGATCACATCCTGTTTCTTTAGACTCTGATTATCACAAAATTACATACTTCAGTTAAATCAGTGAGGTGATCCAAAAACTATAAGAAGCACATGTATATTAGCACATTTACTCTATTTTTACCAATTTTTCTTCTTCCCTGAAACTGAGAATTTAAAATATTTTTAAATTTCTTGAATGACTTCTGAACATAACCAAATGATGTTACTAAATTACAGAACACAGCTAAAATATTTACTAGACTTATGATCCCAAGACTGTGGGTGGTTGGGTAGCTGCACATTCTGAAGATGAACCTTGGTATTTGTCATGTACCTGTTCTTAAGAGAAGTTACCCTGGCACTTTTAAGAGTGCAGAAACAAATTCCATCCTACATTTCATTTGTTTGGATTCCCCAAAAACTGACCATGATCCCAGTCCAGCACCTACTCACATATTCAGTAGGAGACATGTTAAGAGATGTGTAATTTAATTTGTATTACCTTTGGCTAAAAATATGTTTGTTTAAAATCTTTATTAAATTCTTTAGGATCTATAGCCTGTAATTGATTCAAAAATCTTGCTTTTGTATCATTGTTTTTGACAATCAAAATAAATATGAAGTTTATATCAAGGTTAGTAAACCTTGGCTTTAATCAGAGTCCCAAGGGGCAGAAAATACATGAAGTACAAGGCTCTTTCATACCCAGATAAGATCCTTTCCATTTCTTTCTCAATTACAGCATCCTTACAAGGTAGGCCCTTAAAATGTCCTCTTTTTAATTTCCTTCTCTGAGTCTTTTAATTAAATTAGACGATCCTGTGCATTAGGCTAGAAAGAAGTTGTGAATACCTGGAGCTTTGCAGCAACAAGGAGGTAAACATGACAAGTCTTGATATTAGCATTGAAGAAACTTAATCTGTGTGAAATTTGTCCACTAATAAGATTACTAAGAAACAATACTAATGTAAGCATGACTGAAGGTACCATTATTGTCATTTAAACAATTTATTTACAGGTTAATTCATTCTGGGATGTTTTCTGGTAACACTGAATTGCAGCACCATGTCATTTCAATTTGCTGTGATCCATCCTCTCGATGTCTTCTCCTTTAGCAAGGTTGTGGAAATGTCTGTTCACTGAGACAAGATTTCATGTAGGTTATTGATTTTGATTTGTATATTTGTATATATATTTAAAGCACTTTTCTCTGGATCTCAGAGATTTGGAATGGAATCCTGTAGCCTATCCAAACAAGAATTTCATATGCAGAAATGAAACATGAGATTCCATCTAAGTTCCTATAACTTTTTATCTTCTTGGCTGCAAACACACATCCTGTTTGATAAGAGTACAACTGGAATGTGATGATGACGCAACCCGAATTAGAAATCTGATGCAAGACAAATGTCTGAAGCAATTAATAAAGTTTTTTCTCACACAGAGCTTTCCAAAGACTGGTACTACTCTGCAGTCACTTTTCCTTGCTAACCCAGCAATAGATGAGTATCCAGTCATATCTTCATCTCATTCAAGAAATGAATCCTCTTGCAGTCAAGTGGATTAATATAATCACTGGCATCATCAGACTACTTTACTTAATTCACCAACATCAACTTGCTGTTGCTGAAGCTGAGTCGTGGCTCTTATTGCTGCTCCTAGATGTTCTGGTAAAAGCCTTTAAAATAAGGTGAAAATAGTGCATTTTATGCTCTTTATTGCATATCCCAATTGCTACAGGGATGTGGCGCTGAAACTTAGAGCAGTCACACAGTAGCTTGCAAATATAAAAAGGGTATCATTTATATTTGGCAAGTTGGCTCAAAAGTAATGTGTATTCAGGGGACAGAATAATTTTTTTTGGATAATGAGGAAAGACAGAAAGCTATATCCAGTTCTTCTTCAAGATTCCTGCTGCCACGGTTGGAGTGTCTGTGGTCCTGCTTTGGTCTGTAGCACAATACAGTACAATATCACTTTGTCATGTTCATATCATGGCAAGTGGTGTGTTTTACACCTGGTCTTTGCCCAGGTGACCCAGATCAGGTCAAGATCAGACCCAGACCCAGATCAAGAGAAGTTTACGCAGCTGCTTCATTGACTGAGTGTGCTGTTGAGAGTTTCTCTAAAACGTCTTGGTAAAACACACTGACTTCACAACATGTGTAGGTGAGCAGCTCTAACCTTTGTCCTCCAGACTAAGAGAAAAAACCCCTAACAGTGGTAAGAAAAGACAACCAGTACGAATTGTGACATTGTTGTGATTTTATAGCCTTCTTTTATTCTGCTACAGAGGCAGAAAATGAGTATAGCACACTTTAATGTCCACAATTATGTGTCCTACAGAGGCTTTGATTATGCAAGCTGCAAAGGTGGGAAGAAACTATGCATAACTTGGTGCATTCCATACAGATGTAATCAATTCACTCAGATATATAAAGAAGAAGCTATAAAGGCACCATAAATAAACATTCACAAAGGAAATGATGTATTGATTTTAATCAAAGGAATTTTCTTCTATAATATGAAAATGCAGTTTGGTATCTGTTCAGTGAATATTGTCTTTTATCAAAAAATACTTTGTGATTATTATAGTCAGTTATCTCATTAATGATTTCTACCTAAGCCTGCTTGCATCCTTCAGGCAACCTGAAAAGAATTTTAAAAAAAATTTAAAATTGGGTATCGGTATCCCCAGAAAAGCATTCCTCTTGTAATATAAAACAAAGGGATATAAACTCTTAAATATGCCAAAAAGTTTCAAAAACCTTTCATTTCTAGATATGAAAAACAAAATAATAGTGCCATGCCAGAGGGAAAAGGAGGAGTGAAGACCAGTAACACAAAAGACAGATTTTATTTGCAGACTTGAGGTGAAAAAAATGGTTGTGAAACCCTAACTCATGATGCTTAAAGAAACCAGCATGACCTAGAAATAAGCACCACAGAGCTATGACACTTAGGTGTTGCTTAAACTGTAAGACACAATACGGCTGGGAGATCTGTACGTAGTACACGCAGAGGAGCACAAGATACACCCAGGATTTTCCCTCTGCTTTGAACAGACCTTGATCATGTGGCAGAGGGACTATGCACTAAAATAAACTACATTTGTCTTCGATGTTTGTTGTTTTTTTGTTTGGTTGGTTTTTTTTAATGCAGCTTTTAACTCAGCACTATGGACCATATTGTTACAAAGATAAGGGACTTAGTTCCCTCTCGGACCTCGTTATTACTTCATGTTGAGATATTTGTAATCAAATTCTCATAATCAAGGAAATAAAGGTATTGCTCACTGCACACCCTTCTGAGGTTCTCATAGACAAAAGGGTCTTAGGAGGAGATCAGGAGAGTACAGGGGAAATGTGGACGAAGAGCTACAGTGCTCTTTGTGGTGGGAATGACACCCTTATTCTTTATTTAGCTGGCACTTATGTGAGACTTGTTCATCAACCCCTGGGTGATGGCTCCCTAACTTTTAATGTAGTTTTTAACAGCATAAAGACAAAGACACTAGTAAAACAGGCAGCTGTCTTGTCCTGCTCTGAGTGGACCTGGAACTTAAAGACATTGCAGAAACCATAACAAGCCCTCTCAGTATGGCAGTAGCTTAAGAGAAGTCTGAATGCATTTTTTGCAGCCTTCCTCCCCCCTGAATGTCTTTGTTTTTATTTCATTGGCCACTTACTGGCTTTTTTTTTCTTTTGTCCTAGTCCTGATTTTTCTACGTGTACTTTCTCATCTGGCTCCCATTCTTACACCATTCAGTGGTTACTTGTGTGGCAAGCAAGCAAAATACTTGGCAGTTGTTGCTGGGGTTAATGTGGAAAAATAAATCTCACATAATGCCAGTGTGGATTTACTTCTCATTCTTAATGGCACCAGCAGATGTTTGAGGAATCCTAAACTTCCTGAGCGGCTCCATCTCACAGCTGGCACCTCTTGGTGAGGTCCTGGTTGTGGGGGACGTGTGTGTTGTATCCTCAAACTTTGATTTACGGACACTTCTGCCTCTAGATGGGGATTGTTCTCACCCTTCTCACTCAGCCCTCACCACGTCCCACTGTATCAGGTTCAGTGCTTTTGCCATTTCTTCTTCTACCCTCTCATGCCAGCACCTTGAGAGGGTTTTGGTTTCAGTCAAGCTCTCAGCACCTCTCTCTGTTGGGAAGGTTTCCTCAAATATCAGGTGTCTCTGACGTATTAAGCATTTTTTATGTGTGTGGCAAAGCTCTTGAGATGCAACTTCCATAATGAATAATGTTGTGTGGATTACTGGCTCTGTATTCTGTAGTGGTGAGAACCACCTCTCTTGACACTGGCAACCTAAACCACATCCTCAGCCATGATAGATATTGCTGAATATAAAATTAATATTAAGCAAACCTATGGTATGCCACAGTCAATTTGTATAGTCAATGCACGTTACCAGGTGAATCAAAGGGAGGGAGGAACAAATATATCCTGAGCTAGCACTCAACTTCCCAGCACAAACTCCCCGTGGTTTCTGCTGGGACATAGAGATGAGTCCATGAATCTTTGAGATATTTTGATTTTCATTACAAGTCCTTTCTTTCATGATAATATAGAAATCTTCTTAGTACTCTTTCTTCACAAGGAAATCACTCTACTAATATCTGCTTTAGATGCTCACTGCTTTAGACACTGGTAGTTTGTTTGTGTTTGGGGCTTTTTTTAGGAGTAGCCCTTAGTGGCACTAAATTTAACAACTAACAACAGCATGTTCCTCACACTTGATAGTTCAGGCTATGGTGACAGCTTTTAGCAATTTGGAAAATCCCACAGGACCCAGAGTGACACTGGATGCTGTCTTCTTTGTTTGCATTTGCTTTCCTGCTTTATCAGTTTGTTCTGTGGTTGCAAAAGTAAATCAAGAGATCCAGATTTAGCCAAAATAAAGTAGTCATACATCCCTCCCGTTCTTTAAAGTAATCTCCCCAGCAATAAGCCTGTTAACTGATGAAAATCTTTGGAGAAAAAAAAAAAGTGTGTGAAAGTCTAAACTGAGAAGGAAAGGATGATATAGATATTCAGCACTGCTTGGAAGAAATTACTATTGTAACACAGTCACTTGGGGTTATTTTTCCTCTTCTTTTAACTTACAGTGCTCAAGGCACCCTCCAAGGGCCTTGAGAGGGTGTTGTGATGCTCTTCTCACACATGCTCTTCAACAACCCTTTTACTACAATCAATCATTGAAAAATATTTTTTTGTGATTCAGTCTAATGCTTGGAGGGAGCTGCAGAGATAGAAAAGGCTATTGGCACTTGAAAATATTAAATGGAGTACCCATGTGGGAAAGCTCAAAATGTAATGGATAGGCTTGGATAGGTTTTTTTTTATTTGTCCACATACACAAGCAGAGAAAACATGATGTGAGGAAACTGTAAGAAACTTTTCCCTTTCTCTACATATTTCTGCTATCTGCTGTCAGAATTTGGAAATAGTTTAAATAAAACCAGTTAGAGAACAAAATATGCATCTTGGTCCCTCCTGTATGCTGACCATAACTGTCCAGGGTGAGGTGTGCACTGGAAGGCTAGAAAAGAAATATGGGAGAACTTTCTTGAAGCTTTGATTGAGGTGAAGAGATTTTTTTTTCTTACCTAAAAGACAGGTCAATGACCAAAAGAATTGCAAAGCCCTTCTGACTGCACGATTTTAATTATCTACAGATGGAATTTATCATCTGCAAAGTTGAATTTGAAGTTTTATATTTAAAATTAAATGTGTGTTTATATGGATACTTGCTGTGTTGACTTGACTCTTCAGCTTTTGCAGTTTTTCCCTTGGTGTTTGGGTACTTACCCGAAATACATCATTGCCTGTGGTTTCTTCCTGCAAGACATCACTCATCCATTAGGGGATGCTGAGTAAACCATTCCTCTCTCATGGGTGGGGAAGAGAGGTGTTTTTAACCTGTGCATGGTCTGTTTGAGTCCTTGTGTTCTCTCCTTTCTCTTTGTCTCCTTGCTACCACCGTTACCCTTTAAATACAGTGATAATACAAGCTGCAGGAGGTTCCAACTTGGAATAAGCTGTCTCTGATGCTGCTAGCTAGGGACATGAGGGAAGCTGAAGCTGGTGGGGGGAGTCAAACACAAAGTGTTGGTTCATCTCCAGGAAGTGGGAGACTGTACAAGGAGGATATCTAGGACTAGAACACCATGGGCTGGATGCCTGGGGTGACAGCTTCCAAGCAGAGGGAGCTGCCAAATGTAGGAGGTGAGGATGTTATGTGCATAATCTCTTCTCTTCCTTAGCAGCTATGCACTTTCCTGCCCTAAAGCTGGAAGAATTGGTTTTCCTTTCTGCTGCAAGCAGACCTTTTCAAGTAGATAAATCTACTAGAACTTAAAAAAAAAAAAAAAAAAAAAGAAAGCAACCAACAAACACATGCAAATGGACTGAGTTAGAATTGCATATCCCATCTGCTTCGTTCATTTTTAGAATAAGGTTTTCATACCTTGTACTTCTCTTTTTTCATTAGTTGAAATAGCATTGCATTGTTGGCCACCTCAGTACCAGACACAAACTAAATAACTATCCTGAGCATATGGAAAGCAAAATTTAAGGAAACAAACCTGTTTCTGCCAGAAATATCTTTTGTCTGTCTAAGGAACAGAAGAACTCCTAACCTGCTTTTGCAATATAGGGAATGCTTTAAAATTTATTGGCCATTATACTGTAACCTTGTATCACTACAGGTCTCAGAGCCCTGTGACCATGAGTGGGCATGGTAGCTCTGTTGGGATCTAATATGTCTCAGTTCTCTGCCACAGCAGTGGAAGACCCTGAGGGAACAGCTGTAGGAAACAATTAGTAATTATTTAACTGGAGGATGAACACACTTATTGGAAATGACCTGGGAGTCTCGGGTGATGGGGGTTAAATATGAGCTCACAGTGTGCTTGTGCTGGGAAATCAGCACATCGTGAGCTGGATGAGGGGGACAGTGGGGGGTTGTCATGCCATCCCTGCACAGGGTGGTGAGGCCACCCCAGGTGTGCTGCCCAGGCTGGGTGGGGCACAGAGAAATGGGAGAAGATCCAGTAGTGACAGATAGAGCTGTCACAAATTGCAGCTTGAGAGTCTCAGCCTGGACATCAGAAAGAAAACTTTAGATAGAGCATAGTGCAACACCAGAATAAGGTCCTTGTGGGACTGTGGAGTCTCTATTCTTGAATTTTCATGACTCAGCTACATGAAACCACGGGTGACGTGATCTAGCGTGACAGTAGTTGTGTGGGAGATTGGAAAAGACAACTTTTGGTGTTCTCTTAGGAGTAACAACATTTATAAGTTATTCTGATGATGTCTGGAAGGTTTGAGAGGGGTGTTTTTCTGATATGCAAGGTAAATATGTCTCTTGTTAAAGCACTTTTTAGTTATCAGGTATGCTACAAGCCCTTACAGTAACATTTGATTGTGAGTTTCTTCTCTTTCTGTCCTAAAACATGGTTGAAGAGGGCGACAAAAGCAACCAGTTATTAATTTATACAAATAAATGATTGTCTGAACCATTGGGCTTCAATTTTATTAATCAATACTTTGGAAATAGAACAAATTTACCATCCTTCAGATTGTGTTGACCACTGCTAGATGTGACAGTTCAAATTTTTGCAGATTTTCAATCATATTTTACTACATGTTTTAACAATATTTTAACAGAATTTCCATGTATTGTTTAGGATAAGACAAAATTTTTCCTGACATCCCTTCAGAAATATAGAGTCAGTGGAAATGATCAGTTCTTAATTTTTTTTACTTATTGAGTAAAATCTGGTGAAGGGATCAAGAAAAGGAACAAAAGACATTAATTGTGGGAATAGTTGTACTCTGTACTCCCAGTAAGTCTGGTGGGTCAAGTCAAAGCATCTTTTAGCTAAATAAAATATGCACCACTGAATACAGGGGGATGCATTCTTAATATTATCTAGGTGTACCCTGGAAAGAGTAAAAGCAGATTACAGATTGGGATTTAGATTACAAATTTAAGCATCAGACATCAAAGAGTTTAGTGATTTTTTATATATATATATATAAAGGCAATCAAGTCTCTTAATGAACTTATCAGTAATCAAAATACATCTTTGGAGTTTTCAACAAGTGCACATATACTTTCTAGAGCATAATTTTCAAGCAAGGGGTTGGAATGTGTGATTACTACAAATTATCCATATGTATGTAGGATTTGTGTCAGTACTTCTCATGCCACTGGAGAATGGATTTCCATTGAGTTTTCCCCTGTGGAAATCATAACTCTGAACACCATTATTATTTTTGTTTTGAGATAAAATTAAATTTGTGCTTATATGATAGCTTCAAACTACGGTGTGCTCAAGCATCAGTAGCAGACCTCAGAAACACCCCATTGTTCTTGTAATTGGGACAGCCAGAGCCAATTAATACAGCAGGCTGACTCAACTAATCAAAGAAAGCAGTTTTGGCTTGGGGAGTATAAAGGTCCTTATGCAAATATTGATTTACATATCTACATCTATATCTATATCTTATATACATGCAGAGATTTTGCACTGAGTATCTCTATTAATAATAACAACATTTCTGTGAGGAAAAAAAATTAATTGGTGGAATTTGGAGGCCCTGCATCTATCTTGACAGCTTAACATGGTTGTAGTGCTTTGAACTGCCTAAGTGTGCACTTTCAGTCTGCTTGTTCATCAGGACCCTTTGAAGTCACTGTTAAACCAGAACCTTGTTCATGGGCCAGTTTATGCCTTTGCATAAAAAGAAATGGTTTCCTTAAAACACACATGTTGGAATTCATGTCACTGGGGAGGAGAACTTTTCAAAAATACTCAGTCCTTTAAAAAGCGTCTGTGGAACCCCTGAGCTCCCAATATGTAGGTGATGCCTGTGTGTCACACCTTCAAAGCCATGGAAGGTGGAAATAATTGAAGTAACTTTTTTATTATATGAAAGATTGTAAATTAAGCCATTTGATTTTTTTTCCTACATAAAATATTGCAGTAATTCAAGCCTCAGAAATTTATATGAGATGACACTTTGAAATAATAAACAGCTCTCTTTCCTCAGGGCAACTGATAGGATGGAGTGGAGTGAAAGAAAGCACAATCTCCTGAACTTTTCCATACTTGAACAGCAACCTTTGTACTTGATGCAGTTAAGCTTGAGGACACAAGAGCTGCCACCGAATCTGTGATTATCTCTTAGGTTTTCTAGTTTTAGGTCAGGTAAACCAAGGAGAATAATGTCAGGGAATATCCATTTTCATTAACTGTGCTAAATCCAGCTGAGCAACTGTCATGAATATCCATGGGAATTATCCATGGCTTTAATTCCCTCTGTATCTCAAGGAGACCAATTGTCTTCTGATAGCCTGTGTATTGTCATATGTCCAGTGCCCAAAAGGAAAATGAAACTTTCCTTGGTCAGGCATCCAGAGTAACTACGATTCCAAGAAATTTGCTAAATTTACTTGCCGGAAGGCGATACACATTGGAAAGGTAGCAAGAGAAAGCAAAGAGAAAGCAAATTTCATAACATGGCAATGTTTGGATATTTTTTCTACCTTTCTTTCTCTGATTTCAAGTCTATTTTATTGGCAGCTGAAAATCTTTGTCTTTTGATTACAATGAAACAACATCCTGTTTTCCATTGGAGAAGTGACAATATTGTGAAATCATTATCAATGTCTTAATAGAGAGTCTAAGTCTAACCTCTTGAGGTCAGAGTTGATTCTGTAGATCAGAATTTATTTCTGTTTCATAGTGCACTGGAGGTGAAGCTTGTCTTGCCTTTGTATTTTCTATGCTTGCTTGGTAAATAAATGGAAGATATTACATTGAAAGGACCTTTAGGACCTTTTAAAAAAAGACATTTTGTGTTTGCTCAGCTTCAGAAAAAAACTTGCCAATTACTCTTACTTATTCTTAAAGGATGGAAGTGTGGTTTGTGCCTTTCCAAAAAGCAAGATGCCATGTCTGTTTTCCTCTGTCCAGTTTTTCTCCGCGAATCCCGCTAACTGCACTGCTCGAGCTTCTGCTTAATTGTTCTTTTTAGACAAGCACATTTTACTGTATCCTAGTGCATTACTAACAAGCCACAGGTCTGCACCAGATGGGCAGGTGAAAAAGTGATTATGAGGTGTGTGATGATGGTTCTGTATCCATAATACATTCATCCCAAGGTTCGCTGGCGCATCTGTTATGTATGTTGTTTTTCTTTTTTACTAGTACCCTCAGAGAAATTTAAGCAGGTGATTCTCTGTAACTAAAAGATGATAAAAGAGAAAAAAGTGAACAAGGGGTCTTTAAGGTGGCACTGCCAAGACAGCAAGACAGGCATATTGCTGCTATAATGCCCCTCAGCAGCTCATATCAGATTTGGATGAATATAACAGTGTAATCATTTTCATTAGCAGGTTTTGGATTGATACTTGCTTGCATATTAATGCTGATTACCGAGTCTTGAATTTATCAGGGTGTAGCTGAACGAGCTGGTGCCATATCAAGGAAGGAGTGAGGTGGGAAGCACAACCTTGTCTTGTCTCTATTTTACAAAAAGACTGGGAGGGGTGGGAAGCACCACCTTGTCTTGTCTCTATTTTACAAAGAGACTGGGAGGGCTGGCAAGCCCAAACCCCATCCAGGTGTTTGAATTCCCCAAATATTCATCTGTGCTTAAACTTTCAAATGGCATGTGTCTGGAGAGGGCATTTTAATGCAATGCTTTACTCCTCAAAGCAGGCACAGCTCAAGTTTTTAAAGTGGAAAAAAAAAATATTGATTTTTAAGGTGTTTTTAATTAAGTCGTTGCTGATAAGCAGCTTCATGTAAGACTGTTTTTTTATTTTCCCCCATCAGTTATTCATTTGTTTTTATAAAACAACTTTGCAGAAGCTTTAGTCGTGCCTTTGTTTAGTACCAATTACAAACAGGATTTCATGCAATTGAGAGGTTTTCATTTAAAAACACGGAGAGTACACATGCAAATTCCTTGCTGAAAATGGGGAAAAGCAGTAAGGTATCCTTGGTTAACTTTTTAGTTATTTAAAAGTAGCTTGTTGGAGATTGAATATTTCTATGTTTCACTAGAGCTTTTAAATATAAAAGAGATATGAGACTATATCTGACACCATCAGGCATATTATATTAAAATTTATGAACAACTTCATCAAAAACCACTTTCCTTCTCCTGCATAGAGACAGATTTGTTCTGACATAAACGTTACATGGCTGGTTGCAGCCTCAGATTAATGCGAAGACCCTGGCGATTCCTTTTAGACGTTATTTTATGAAATAATACCTGTCAGCTGCTGCCTGATCCCAGAAAAGGGGGCAGGTTTTCCAGGTCATCCTGCCATCTGTCAGCTAAAGCTCATCTGTCCCTCCACATTACCACCTGATCTGTGCTAACAGGCCTCACAGGGAGCCCCGCTTCATTGGCCCGGTGGGAGCCCGGCAAAGAGACTGCGCGAGGACATCACCTGTGATTCCCAGATTTAATTATCACTGAAGTGATGAAGATGTGCACACAGATTGAAATGCTTTTGAATAAATGCATGGCTCTGATAGGAGGGTTTTGCCCTTTTTTTCTCTTTCTATCTTCCTTTCTTTTCCTTTTTTCCTGTCTTTTCTTTTTCCCCTTTCTTTCATCTTTTTTTTCTCCTTTTTCACTTCTCTCCTCTAGCCCCATTTTTCCTTTTCTTCATGTTTCCTTCCTTTTTTTCCTTTTTTTCTTTTTTTCCTTTTCCCCTTTTTCCCTTTTTCCCCTTTCCCCTACCCTTCCCTTCCCTCCCCTTCCCTTCCCTTCCCTTCCCCATAACCAAATCCAATCAAACCCTTGTCTGTGTTTCCCAACATGCATTGTGCAAAGTACACATGAATATTTTTATATGAAACTTGAATTACAGTGTTTTATAATCAAATTAGATATAAATACTGCTGGAATTTTCACAAATGAACTCTCAAAAAAAACCCCATTTTCTCTGTTTTGTGCATGGCCTTTCAACACAAACACAATTATTTGCTGAAAAGGTGCCTTATTGTCAAACTCTAAAGCTATATTGATTTGTGCTAGATGGGAAAATCAGGTTGCATTGTAATTCCAGCTTGTTACCTCTGTTCCAGTGCTGGCAGGTACCTGGGGTCCCCTGCCCAGGGATAATAGTGGAGTTTGCAGTGGGGATGGAGGGAAGGAGGGCACCAGGATTGCCCAGAAGTGCCAGTGACATCAGGGTCTCTCTTCCCCCTGCAATCAATAACACAGCACAAAAGTTATTACAGGTCTGGGCCTTTTTGACTTCAAAGCTGCTTAGGCAGTATGTGGCATTAATTCCCTCCTGTACAAAAATGTAGCTGATAATCGCCGGGCTGAGGGGAGGATTTAGGACTAGAACAGCAGATTTCCTCACAGATTACAGCCTAAAACCTGGTTTCTTGGGATAAACCGGGATAATTAACTGTAGTGAAATATGTTACCTTTGTTGAGTAGTACCCGGGTGATTCTTGGGTAGGGTAGGAGCATTTGTGTCCTTGTGCCATGCCACTGTGGGGGTGCCACCCTTTATGGATACATCTTTCTAACGCTGGTGGTGAGGACTTGTCATGAGATAATTTAGGCAGCAGCGGCTACTGAGCCTTGGAAAGAGTCGGTGCAAAGATCTGCCATCAGAGCTCAGGCCTGCGAGGCACCACGAGCTTTATTTATGTCCCCACTGCTGTTGGGTCAATTCCTTTAATTCAGAGCTCATCCCTCCATCACCGCGTGCCGATGGAGACTGCTCTGAGCATCCCTGCCCTATGGAGTAGCTGCTCACTCCTCTAGCACCCAGGTCCTGGGATGAAGGAATTATAACTTGCTGATAGCATTCTTGATGGAAATTGTTTTGGATTTCATGAAAGGAGGTGCCAGAGGTGTGAGACATGCAGGATTTTCTTGATGACTTGGCCATGCCACCACATGGCCAAGTCACCCCCATAAGTGGGTAATATTTGTACTCAGGTTTGTATGTATTTTCAAATCACTAATAAAAAAAAAAATGGCTTTTAGCCTGAAATTTAGAGTTACAGTCCTTAATTTCCCTGTTCTCTAAATGTGCCCTGTAACTGCAACTTTTCATTGCTGTAGTCTGGGAGGTTGCCTGTGATTCTCCAAAGGATGGTGTAGACATTTACGAGGCTGCCATTTTTGTTCTAATCCTAAAGTAAAGTTCACATATCACCCCAGTGAATGCACTGCCCAGATCTCCAGATGTCCTTGTGTCAAACAGACACGACATCCAATTCATGTATTTTTTTTTTTTACAGTGATTATTTTATATTTTAATGATCTCTATTGAAAAACAATGGTTTACTTCTCATTTTAAATTTATTTACTTTAAAAACATGCTGGAAAGTTGTTTGTTGCAGTGCAACTAAATGAGTGCAGAAAAAAAAATAGGAAATGAAAAATTGCAATATGCTTTTAGTCTGGAAATTTCAAATAAAAGTTTTTATCAGTGGCCACTATAAGTACAGAGGAGCTGGGTTTCGGTGCATAAAGCCCAGTATAAAAGCAGTATGTCCAAAGGTCTCATTTGCTCTCATCTCAAAACTGCTGTACTTCATTTTCCCTTAGTACAAACCAAATAACAGAACATTAAGTGTCATTTGAGGTCATAATTAAAGTTCTTTGACATCTGCCTTTTTTCCATTAGTCACGACTACCAGATGTCCATGTCATGGGAATTGAAAAATATTAGTCTAATCATGTTTTTAATAAAAAGTAACAGAAACTTGTTCATTTTAAAGTTGCTGGGCATAGGCTTGCCAGGCTAAAAGAGCTTGCAGGGCTGCTTCCTTTTATTTTTGTGTCTGCCTTATGTTTCCATGCTATCATTTGCTTTATTGGTGCAGCACTCTGTTGTTCCACCCTATGCTTTGCACGGCCACTTCGACCCCATTGACATTGAACGACCTGAGTTTTGTGCACATTTTTGTTGAACTGACACCTGCCTGTATTTCAGCCCACTGTGACTGCCCTGCTTGTTCTGTTACCTGTATATTGATCAGTTTTGTTTTACAGAGCAGCTGCAGTAAGAGAACTGTTGGTTTAGATTGTCTTTATTTCTGCTCTTGCGCTGGTCTGTTCTTGCTGTATTGATTTGACTTTTTTATGCATTGCTTTCCTTCTACCACATTAGCACCCATTCACCAGCTTAATGATCATGGCACTGTACAGAGTACAGTACATTGGCTTGTTAAACAATTTCCATCATATTAATTTCTACTTATATGTAGTAGTGACCTATTTTTACTGTGCCACTTCCAAAATTGTCTTTGCTTACCCAATGCTGGCTGTCCTCTGTTGCTATAAGCATCCCCAGTTTTCTGTAGCTCTATTTTTAATAGCTTTTTGGTTTATTTTGTTTCCCCTTCTCTCATGTGCCTCAGATTCCTTTTTTAACCCTTTTTTCCCCCTGTGTTTTTACTATTCTTTAAAACTAATGAAGATGCTTAACCTAATGTTATGAACCAGTCTGTTTAAACACACAAGCTCAAATTTTTGTATTTTTCTTTGTCCTTATACCTGGAATTATTGGTATCTTGAGCTAAGACCTTCTTTGAACTTTTATTCTTAAGGATTTTCTAATTCCTCCTTTGGCTCCATGTGGCTGCATATTGTCATCTATGTTATGCATTGCATGATGTCATTAGAATATCCCCTTGCTTATTTCGTCCTGGGGACAATGGAGAGATGTATGGAGACCTCTGAAGTGCATCTGGTTTCCAGCTGTGGCAAGGGAAGGGGGAAAAAGTGAGCTTTCCCAATGGAGATGGAGCAGGGGAAAAGCTTAGACCACCTCTCTTCTCTCGGGTGCAGAAGTGCCTGCAAGAGGACTGAGGATGCTGCACAGTGCCTGGAACCACATTTTGTGCTGAACATTTGGTGGCAGCAGGAACTAAATTGCTTGTAACTTTCTTTGGATGCAGTGTCTTCAGTGCTGTTAACTGGGATATGAAGAGTGGATTTCATGGACAGAGTTTGAGACATGCTCCACAATTTCCTAGCAACATATTTGTCATTAATATGTTGGGGCTTTTTTTTCCCTGTTTTTATTTCTCCCTCAGTCTTTTTTTTTTTTNNNNTTTTTTTTTTTTTTTTTTTTTTGTCTGTCAGAAATAATAGCCATGCTTAAATGGTGAAAAGCAGAAACTTTAATCAAATACAAGAGCTTGTATTTATTTGGAGATCGCACTTTCCTCACATATCTCCAAGGAAATTCTTTACCCAAGTTGGCCATAGGTATGTTCTGACCCAAGACTCTGGTTTTTCAACTCTTTTTATGGCCTGAAAGGTTCACTTCACCAGGAGGCAATGCAGTATCATCCTGGTATTATAATAACTTGTTTTTCCAAGTTAAAGGCACAGCTGAGCAGGGCAAAACCCAGTCTGTGAGTTTAGGGATAGCCTGTCTGACAGTGTGGAAATTTGGGATGTGCTCAAGCTACTCAGTTTCTCCTTCATGATGTGGAAAGAAAATCTTGATTGCTGAATTTTTAATATTTTTTTTCCTAGTTCACAAAAATGCAAAATAGTAAATCTAATAGTAAGGTTTTAAGTGTAGTTTGGCCATGAAACAAACTTTTCTGAAATATGTAATGTAAAGTGACATCACTCTCATCAATATCCTGTTTTAAATTTAAACTACCCTGCCTTGCATAATCAATTACTTACAGAAAATTGTAAAGCCCTTAAAATTCTGAAATGGTTTCTGGCATTTAATTATATAAGATTTTTGACCTGGCTAGGCAGATAATGTTAACACAGCTTTAATACTAAACAAGACTGAACATGTGTGTGCTTGACTTTTATTAAACTCCTACTGAAGAAACAGATTAATTGGAGGCTGATTCATTGGTGAACAGGCGTTAAAGACAGAAGGACCTTCTCACATTTTGTTCTGTTACCCAGGCTTATGCCATCTCAGGTTGGCAAGGAGATCCCAACTGTAGTGTTTTGAAATGTAACTGAAAGAAATTTTAGAATAACAGGTGCAAAAAAAAAAAAAGAAAAAAAAAAGAAAAACCAAAAAACCCCCCACCAACCCCTCTACACACAAGGGGAAAAAAAGGAAAAGAAAAGTGAGTCATTTTCAAAATGCTGCTCTGATTCCTTTCTATTCTCTTGTGCCAAATGACCACCTGACACCTCTCTGACACAGGTATTGCCCAGATAGATTTTCATTAGTGATGTTAAAAGTGTAAATGGGATCATGGGAGCCAGCAGCTGTCACGATGATTTCCTACATGATTATTACTTCTCCCCCGCCTTAGAACAATTTTTAAGAAGATGTGTACAAGCTGTGATTAAACCACTTCAGATTAAGCTCAAAGTAAATTGAAAAAGTCCTTCTTAGAACTCTCATTTAACAGTGCTTTACATCCATCTGTAAAATCAGAGCTTTGCTTGCGAGCACCCTCAGAATAGCCCACTTTCCACAAGGTAGCAGAGGTTAAAAATAAAATAGCAAGAAATCCGTGGCAAAGCACATGTGAGATTAACGGGGTGAAAGTACTGGAGTGGAGAGCTGTTTTCTTCTGTCTGAGCTCCTCGTTCTGCCGCACAACCCCCAGTCTGGAAATCTTAACACTGACACTTTTGTACAGATCGGTTTGTTAGCGATTTCAGATTTTAATTCAGCACCCTCGCTTGATTATTACTGACATTTCTTTTCTGTAATACCAGGAGAGAGAGGGAGAGAACGCGTATAAACAGATTTTTGCATGAGCTAGGTGCTGGGCAATTTTGATATCAGCTCCCGAAAGTTGAGAGAAATGCTTTTGCTTTCAAGGTGTATTTCTGGGATTTAAAAAAAAAAAAAAGGGAGATGTGATCTGGGAGGTTCAGCTGTGCTCTTCGGTAACTCCAGGTGGAATGCTGCCGATTTCTGGGTGTTTGTGGGAAGCGGGAGACTCTCCTACCTTTATTTGGTTCTTGTGTGAAAGTGGGAGAAATGAAAGTATTTTGACAATTACCCATTGAGCTTTTCACTTCATTCAAATCCGCAGCGCAGCGCTGAAGTTGGTGAGTGGGTGTGCAAGGGAGAAGCAGAAAAACAAAAACACGTACTATAAAAGCAGGCTAAAAGCCTGCACAGTTCCCTGCAAATTCAAATCTCTACACTTAGTAAGTTCTTCATTTTAAACCTATCTATTCCTCTGTCTTCATTACTCCTGAACATTAAAGATAAAATTAACCTCTGATGTAAATCACTTGGATTTAAATACATTATACAGCTTGATTTATGAAATGGTTTGGTCTGTTACATTTTATGAATGTTTATTTTCCCCTTACAATCCAAAATTATGGAAACTAAATACCATGATGAAATTGTGAGCTGAATTACATCCTCTCACAGGTTTATACATACACTTATGCTCATTGATGTGCAGCAACAGCAAAAAATATTTGGGGAATTTTTTTATTACGGCTATTTCCAGGATTAAGGGAGAAATACCCTTTTTTATGTTTTAGTTATTAGTTCATTATATCTGGCATTTTGCAGGTAAAAACATCAAAACCTAAATCGAAAGCCAAAAAAACACTAAAAGGAATGTACTTAAAACAAGGTTCTTATCTAATGTTGTAGCTCAGCATATTTTCTGCCTTTCTAAATATAATTTATGAACTGATTTTTCAGCTGTACATATAAAGTCCCTGAGCTGTATTACAAAAATTTAATATAACAATACAATACATGGACAGGCAGTTTAAAAAAGGTATCTCCATGGCTATATATCATAATAAATTTTCTTAATATTTGCATTGCAACAGCTGATTTCTGATTTTTTTTTCCCTAGTGCAGTAGAGCTAAAGCACAATAGCTGAAAGGTGAACATTTTTGTATTTCAACATTCCCAGCCTGGTAAAACTGTTCCGCTTGCTACATGATGTTATAAATATCAAGATTAGTTTCTTCTAAAATTACCAGTGCCAGCTGCATTCAGTTTCCCATGTTCTATAGTATTTTGTTACTAATGTTCTCAGTTTAGTGCAAGGGGTTTAAAAATCAAATTACTCACAAAAATTTCCAGTATTAAAAATCTGTTTATATGTTTCCCATGTATTTTAAATATTGTACATAAATCCATTTGCCTTGCTGAGTCAAATACTCCCACTAATATCACTATTCTCCCTGCCTCTTAGCCCAATATGCTCCTATATTAACAATAACAATTTTAATTTCTTCCCTGGTGCCCAGTACCTACAATTTGGATCACTGACAAGCATTAAATTATCTGTAGCAGTGGCAGGTCTGTGTGTGCCTATAGATTTTTCAGACATGGAGGCATAAATAGACACATTTTTAAAAAAATAATCTACTACACTGTGTTTTGAATGCAGTGGTCCAGCATGTATATTATGCACATTTTAAAGAATTTAATTGAATCATGAGCTGAATTAGTACTGCAGAAAAAAGCGGCAATTTCTGCCATCCTGAAGTCTACACACAATCTTGCTTTTGAACCTGTGTGTATTTAAGTTCTTCAGCTGACATCATTTCAGTCTGGGAATCTGACATACGGCCACTAAACCAGGATTAATTGAGCACTTCTGTGCAGTACAAAACATTCTTTATATATTGACAAATATTTCTAAAAAATGGATTGGTATTTTTGCTGTTAATTGTTTCATTACTGACCTTTACCTCTGTAGACATATGCAGTTTTCGTTTTTTTGGGAGAGACTTTCAAAATATTTTTTTTTTAAGTGTCCAATGCTCAGTGTTAGCAGTGACATTTTTACAGTCTATTCAGAAGCATATATTTCACTCTTTTGTATCTCATTTCTTTCTATTTATTTAAAACAACTTAGCATGGAAAATCTTGCAGATTTAAGTGACAGTGATGATGTACAATATGCATAAAATGAGCCTGTCCCTACCCATGGTGTGTATTGCTAGGGACTCCATTGCAATATTTACAGTTAAACTAAACTTTTTCAAATGAAGCAAAATTGCATTTGTTTTGCAGATTTGCTCATCATTAAATGTGAAACATTTCACATTTGTCTTTTTGAGTAATTGGCTTTTTAAAATGATAAGGTGCTCTGAACACTTGTTATGTGGATAGGTCTGACGTTGTATCCCAGAAATCCATATGCCATACAGACAGAACAGAAGAAAGATATTCACAAGCATGTCACAGATTGGACTGAAGCAAGCCAAAAACCAAAGTGCCATGGCATTAACAATAGCACCAGATTTACTGTCACGATTGCAATCTGTGCTGTATCATAGACAGAAGGAGAACTTTTGATAGGTAACACCTCAGTGTTTTTTAAATCTTTTTGGCAAATTATCATTTTCATTATATTTTTGCCTGCCATATAATATTATTATAATGGTATTAAGTCACTCAGACACGCACACACATGCACACGCACAAAGTTTATTAGCCCTCAACAAAAGGGCTGATTTACCTCCTGGGCTAACTGCTCCTCGACAAAAAGGAAGGTATTTTATTAAAAAAATAGCACATGTTTTAGGGTGAATCGTCCACAAAAAAACCCAGGGATTTTTCCAATAGGCATTAAGGTAATAAAAGCTTAGTTAATAAAGTCTTAGTTAATAAAATCTTATCTTATAGTTAATAAAGGTACAGAGAAAAACCATGTGCACCAAGTAAAGCTTGACAGCCCAGAAGTTTCCAAAGTTTGAAGGAGGTAAAGAAGCAGGATTAGGGGGAAATATTTTTTCCTGGGGTTCAATCCCAACTGACTGCATTTTCCCACTGCAGGCATGTAGATGTTTCTTTTTGACCATAAAATCGTACATTTTCTTCTCGAGTAAAAAAAAAGCTGCATAAAGCAGATTTGGCAATACCATAATTCATATTGAGCTCTGGTAAGTGCTGAAAAAGATTTACAAACTCACTGCTTGACACTGAGCCCACATGTTGGGTAGAGTAGAGAAAAAGCTCTAGAAATACTACATAGAGCTTCCTGGCAACAAACAGAGAAACATCAGTCAATTGTTTTTCTGAATTGAAAGCCACCTTGGGACCTTGTTGAAAATAACGTCTCTGCCTATCTTTTCTGCAGTTTAAATTACCTGGCTGGGGGAGTTGTCCTGGGGCCATTCACAATAGGCTGTTTAGTGAAAGAAAAACACTGAAATTCTCACTTTATATGAATTATAGATTTGAAACACTGTTCACGTAGGAAATGAGAATCGCGAGAGCGCAGACAAACCTATCTAAACACGAGTCTGGGTGTTGCAACCTCCTTTGCACTGGAAAATACTCTTTTTTATACTTATTGAGCACCCTCTTCTGCAAACCTTGATCTCAGACATCGCCCTTGTCTGAAACCATTGGAACTATTCGTGTGAGAAACGGTTGCTTGCATAATTTAACTCGCCACGTTGCACTTAAAACTACATTGGCAGCACAGTTGGGGCTTGATATTCTCTGAAACGTCTCAAAGTTTACAGTGGTGCTGCTGCTGTGTTTTGCATTCGCTCCCACAAAATACCATGTTGCCACAAAATGTTGTGGGAGCTTCATTTAAATACCATGAGCTGTGCACACTTGCCTGGAGCCTGGAGAAAAAAAAAAAAAAATCAGAAATTGCTTAAAATTTTGTTTGAAAGAAGCAGTGGTAAATTTTTAGCAACTTTCTCTTTTTCTCTCCCAGTTTCCAAAGGTTTGGCTGGTTTAGGCTCACTCCAGCTTGAGTGGAGCATCTACACGTATCTCCAGTCTCCACTCAAGCTGGTGGAGGTGTCACTAAAGATAAATCAATATTAGCAACAGCTCAGTTTCAACTTTCCTGGACTTTTCTTCCAACTCAAGAACTGCAGAGTGGTTTGTGTAGGCAGCAAACACATGTGAAGGGGTTAAAGATATGACAGGTGAATCCTTTTTGTCTTGTCGTGAGTGACAGCACAGTGGTTTTACCTTCTTATGCCCCCGAGGTGTGAAGGGATGTGCAGGTATTTGATATTTGCTCCCACACCAGGGAGTATTGCTACTTTTCCTGCTTTGGGAAGCACCAGGTGAGATATTCCTTGAGTAAACCTAATTGCAACTTTCCCTACCTGCTTACAGAGCTTTATTATCTCTCGTATCTTCTCTGCCAGAGTCAATAATTTGTTTGAATAAGTTTTCCATCTAATCATTAACACACTTAAAGCCTATAATGAGCTCTGTATCCATGCAAATGCATCTTTTTAAAGTGCTTGTGTAGATTTAAGGGCATTATTTCCTTGTAAAATGGATCTCAGAGCTGTTCCTTACACAAATGCTGCAGTCCTTAATAAGGGATGGATCAGAAGCAAATTTTTAGGTTTATTTAATTTTTAAAGTACTCTTCTCTTTAAACACTGTATTTGGGATATTTTTAAAGAGAAGTTACATTTTAAAACCTGTATCAAATCAAATATCTCATATTTTCCTCTACCACTCTTATCTTATAGTAGTCAGTGAATGAATGGTTTCAATTCAGAAATGAAACACATTTATAAACAGATTTTTTTCAACTTTATCAGCTGCTCCTCAACTCCCATTGTATTGATATAATGATACTTCAAGATAAATAAAGAAATTTATGACTTCAGCAATCTTGATAACGAGAAAGGCAATCAGATCAAAATGGGGACCATTCACGCCCCGCACGACAGCTCAGAGGACTCTAGCAGAAGAGTAACCAGCTCAGTGAAAAATCAGAAACTGTGATTGCTGTTTAACACTGCAGCTTTTCACAGTAGCTCAGCACAAAGTTATTTAGCACAGGTGTTTCTGTAAGTCTGATACATTGGGAAAATTCACAAGGTTCTCCGGCTCTCTTGCTCCGTGTCGGCTGTGAAGTTGGTCCTGTGATGCAGCAAATGGGTTTCTAGTAGGAAATAGAGCATGGAGGCAAATGAGCAAGTTCAAACATAGGATCTGATCTAGATTCATTTGCTTGGTTGCTAATTTTTGTAGCGCATGACAGTAGTGAGGTGAATGACCTGTCATCGAGCAAAAGCAGCGAGAACCGGGAATGAGTTATCGTTCAGAGTTAAGCGTGAAACTGAGATCCTGTTCCCTCCGTCGATAAAAGCAGCTTTCCAAATAACATGGATATCAGTGCTCGTTCTCTGTTAAGTGAGGAGTTTGATAAATATTCACCTATTTTAGTATTTCTCACTACTTTGTTTAGCTATGGTGCGTTTCTGTGCTTTCAGCCTGTGGGTTTGCATTTCAATAAGAGATGAAATGGTATAATTGAATTTCTCAACACCTAAAAACTCTCAGCAGTTTTTTTCTTCTTTTATTTCTCAAGTTCTGGCAGTATCTAATTTATGGCTTAATTCTTTGTAAGGTCATTCTCTAAGTGAGTGACTTCTAGTTAATCTCAGACATTATGAGCTTGGCTGTGATAGAGAATCAGTTCATCTGTTCTCAGAAAGAAAAGAGTGAGTTGTGGGGATTGTTGGCAACAAGAGTAGCTGAAAGCTAGGTACAATTTCTTAGCAAGTTATTATTTTTCTCTCATTATTTTCAAGGTAATCTGGCTGTGTTTTTACTAATATAGCCAAAGTTAAAAAAAAAATTATATTTCTTTCCTGGTACTGTGTTCTCCAAGTAGGTATATAAGGTTATTAGTGTGGGTTTGCTCGTAATAATGAAGGAACCAATAGGTGGTGGGTTTTTTTTGTAATTTTTTTTTTAATTTTTCCCCCCCTCTAATTCCTTGATGAGGTATTGTCTTCTCTCAGTTGGGCTTCAAGGTGCAGCATTCTTTAGCTGTTAGGCTTACAAATGACAGCTAACTTTGTTGCTTGTGGTTCTGCTGTTAATTTACATGCAGCTCTTACTGACTGTCACTAACATATCTTTTGTTCCCTGAAATATTCGCTCTGTGAATAAATATAACTTTTCTGCTATTTTTCGCTCGGGCTGATTTGCTCATTTCACTCTTGTGACTGGAAACAGCTCAAGCACTCAGATTCTGCATGTTGCCTATTGCTTAATGAAGTACCTTGCTGAATCAGGGCTACCGTGTTCCAGCAGATGAAAGGGAAGCACATAAGAAGCTCTACTGCCAGGTTCTGCTTTGAATGTTTTTCTTTTAATCAATTTTTAGACTTATTAGCATAGCGGATCACGGTTTTTGAGAGACAAATAAAAGCTTCTAGTCTGATTCTTGAAAGCGCTGGGAAATGTTAATGTAATTGGTTCTGTTTATAGTTCAAACTCACTTACATGTCTCTGCTCAGAGACACGAGTAATAGAGTCAGCTCTTCCAGCTCTGGTTTAATGAGTTAGTACCCCAAATCTTTGGGAAGTAACTCATGGGTTTCCTTTGTCAGAACCAAGAATCTGATAGCATTCTTAATTATCTAAGTGGCGGCAGAACAGTGCAAGGGTTAGGTCATGGATTGTAGGACAGCGTAACGTAACACACCTGTAGAAACTCAGGTCTGAAATTCCAGTTTCCTTAAGACTTTCTCTTTTGCCTCACAGTTTAATGCCCATGTTACTGATTGGGTGTTGCTTTTGACTTGCCATGAGCTGCTGAGTTTGGGGAGAGTGATAAGACACCTGGAATTTCTGACAATGGGGTGAGGAGGGCAAGGAATAAGTGGGTCAGGGGCCTGTGGGGATACTCCCTGGTCATGGCCCTCCTGGGTTTGCAGTTGGGTTTGCTGGATAACCACGAGTCTCTTGGCACATCATCCACAGTGCTCAAATTAATATGCAAAGGTGACACCTTTGGACAAGGGGGCCAAAATATTTTAAATCACTCCATTTCCTTGCCACTTGTACTGTACATTTACTGATGACAAGACATGGAGCAAAAATAATGGTGTTGAAGGGATTCAAATAAATATGGCCTTATGATTATGGCACAGAGGAGCTGAACCCCAAATACCCAGTCATTCCTGGCCGTGATAATTTTGTGTATTTTTAGCTTCCCTTATATTTAGATCCCAAAGTTCCTGAATGAGCTGTCACCCCAAACCTGCATTCGCCTATACTGCATCATCCCAAAGCATGCAGTGGAAAAGAATATCAGGCTTTCAGACACAGCATATTTAGAAAAGAGAGAGAAAGTCTGCCAAATTCCCCAAATCCACTTCCCGATTCCCCTCACGAATAGCAGGAAATTACTTGTTATCAGGGGGTAATTCAGCCACAAACGTTATTGATTACCCAACCTCAATCTTTACAGGCTTGATGGCCAAATATTTTGCAATCATTCTCTCTATTTAAAACTAGAAGATGTGATTTTTATTTTGGAAAAATTGAGTTTTCCAGATTTTCTGCATGCCACATCACATTGGGATGTGCCCCTCCAGATTGTCCAGTCTGATAACCAGAAGCTTGACTGACAGATGTCAAAGTGCAAATCATGTTCTAATATATGAGAAAAGCCTACATGACTAAAAGAATAAATTATGATACTTGGAAAAATTGTAGGTATTTTTAAAATAATTTATTTGCTTTTAATGTTTGGTGTTTGGTATATCCCAGTGCACACCAGAAACCCTAAGACCTGGAGAGGAGGAATGTGTTTCTTGTATTTTTTTTCCTAGTTTCACTGTATTTCTTAAAACTGTAGTATTGATCCAAGTAGGTTCTTTTGCTTATGAAATACACAGTGGAATGTTTCTGCATTTTTTCACCCAATGACCTCTGGCTGACCAAAATCAGTTAATGTAAGAAATTCCCTGAGTTCTGAGCTATATTCCCCCTTCCTAGAAAAGTTTCCTTAGACATTATTGTGAAGAGATATTTAATGTTTTAGTAATGTGATTTTTTTAAATAACATTTTGAGTAACCTGCTGTCATTACTACAGTACCATGTAGAGTAGATGATAAATTTAAAGGCCAGTGCAATTCCAGTGCTGTCAGTGCAGTTCCAGAAAGTCTAACTAAAAATCCAAGGATCCTCCAATGCTTGAAAACTGGTCTGAGACTATCACAACAATTTGGAGATGTAAAAATATACTTTTTTTTTTTTTTTCAGAACACAAGAATGTCTAATTTCAAAAGTTAAATGATATTATTTTTTGAATTAAACTGTTTCCATATGCTCTGTATTGTGATGCTGCTTATTACTTAATGTAATGACATTCCCAGGTGAAATAAATACCGAAGCTGTGAAAGAAAGGTTCATAGTTTGCTGGCCTTTTGGGAACTGCATTGGTACCCCATCCCTGGAAGTGTTCAAGGCCAGGTTGGATGGAGCTCTGAGCAGCCTGGTGTAGTGGAAGGTGTCCCTGTTCATAGCAGGGGGATTGGAATGGGGTGATTTTAAGCTCCCCTCAAACCCAGGCCATTCTAGGATTTTGTGGTTTTAAATATCCATATTCTTCTGTACTCAGCTAAGACCTGTATTACCCATAAAAGCTTTCTAACTAGGTTGTGTCTCCTCAGAAACTAGAATTTAGTTAGGTTACAAAATTCATCCATCTTTGTCCTAAATCTCATCAGCATCATTTTTATTAAAGCACTAAACAACTTTTTAAAATAGAAATCTTTTCAGCTGTTGTAGCTGGAATTGTTTCCTTTCTTGAATGGACACAGTAGCCTTACTCAAAGACATTTTTCATCCTGCTTATCTTTTCTTAATATTTACCTACAAATAAAGATGGAAAGCGGCAAACCCAAGATGTTCTGCATTGTTTGCTCCCTGCATGCAAAGGGAGATAATAACCAGAATATTTTCCCTCCTGCACCACTCAGGAACTTGACACAGCTGGCAGAGTGTACGTACAGATCACGGACCAACTTTGATGTTGTACATTGTTATTAAACAATAGCTGGCATGGCCGTGTCACAGCAGGATATTGCACTTACCCTTCAGCAGACCTGTTTTTACAGAAAGGGACCTCCTGCTTCCTTGCCCCAGGCCACAAAACCCTCTGCTGTAGAGAAGGTGTTTTGGATCTTGAGCAGGAGGAGGAATCTTGTGTTGCTGTATTGGCTTTTGGCAAATTAGTAAAATTACATATGCAGCTATTTTGGAAAATGACCGCATGTTCTACATGCTCACTAGACAGAGAGTATCTGAGTCACCAGGAGAAAAAAAAAGAGAGGAAAAAAACCTATTGGAATGAAAAGAAAATGGTAAATAAACAGTGAAAATCCCATTCAGTAGTGCTGTTTCATCTCTAAGAGATGCTTTATTCAACAGCAGGTAGCAATCCCCACAAGAAACATCTGTTATCAGAGGATTTGCAGGTACACTTTTGTTCACCGCTCACTGAATTTGTGTCAGTATTATAATTCAGCAGGTTTCTGCTTTTCACACAAACCAGGATTAGCATTGACTTGGGCTGGAGGGCATTCAAGCTGCTGTTCTTCTTTTAGCTATATTTCTCTGTAAACATCTAATTGTTTCAAAAAGTGATGTACAGTATGCAAAAACCTGAATTCAATGCAAATAAGCCTGTGCAGCTCTAAACTTAACAGGTGTTCTCATTAGTGTAAGTAGACAAGGAACGATTCCTGAAAGTTTTATAAACACTTAAAACCACGGCCAAATATGTTACTATGAGTATAAAGACACTTATAGCAACATCTCTTTTTCCTTATTGTGTGGTCTCAGCATTTATTAATAGGAGATATGTACCAGTAAATGAAATACTCAGAGCCAGTACTGGCTTCTTCCTGCAAATAATGTCGCTGTGAAATGCTCTGCTGCTGATGAATAAATTTTTGGCCAAAATAAGAGTCAACAAAAATGAAATCTTTACACCCAACACATATATATTTTAAATATATATCTTTCCTGCACTGAAAGCAGAGCATTCATTCTCCCTTTGATATTTTTGTTTGTTACCAGGACTTATCACGTCGAGTCTCACTCACATACATCATAAAGTGTTATAACATGCATATAAAATTGGACAGGAGGACCATTCATCACTAGGTATTGTCCAGCTGGTAAAGCGAAGAAAGACAGGACTTCTCTGAGAAACCATTGCCAATATCTCTGTGTGTGGCTGTGTAATATATGGCTTCAGATTGCAAAGGCAATAACGGTAAAATATTACCCCAAGGAGAAAAGTAGCTTGCAGTAGGTATTCATGCACTGCCTTCAGTCTTCATCTGTGGACAAAATGTGCAATTGTCTATTCCCCGACTTCCCACTATGCACAGACACGACTGAATTGTGTCTTAATTATCTTATGCTTTTACCAGTTTTGGGGGTACTTCTTTCTTGCTTCCCCAGACTGGTGACCCCCATCTCTCCTGACTTGGGCTTAAAGGATGCCAGAATTCCATTCCTCCTGCTCCGCAGCCAGGGCAGCGCGTCCGTGGGGCTGGAGCAGAGGGCAGCACGGGCAGGGGGGACACGGCAGGCTGCACACAAGTGGCTGACATCCAGGAGGGTCATCTGCTTCCTGTCTCACATTTTCCCTTTTGCTCTTTATCCTCTGAAGGAAACCCCTGTTTTTCAGAGGCTGATCCCAGTGTTCCAACTGTCTCTCGCAGGGCATAATACCAGTGCAGCAGATCAGCCTGGAAATGCTCCCCAGGACGTTCCCTGGATGTTTAGCAGAGAGTATTTGCTCTGTCTTACCTTCCTCTTTGCTCAAACAGCAAGTTCTTATTCTCACACTCCTCCAAGGCAGCAAAAAACCAGATCTGTACTGGTGGGTGGAAAAAGGAGAATGACAAGTTGTTCCTTGAAATCACTGACAGCATCCCAGTACCCTTGGACCTTTCTTTCCCTCCAGAGAGGCTCTTGGACCCCCAGCCTGAGCTCCACTTCCAATCCAAGAAGGAGTTTTGGTCTCTCAGGGCTTAATCAGCCTCCGTTGTGACCTCCTCTTGGTTCAATATTTTCCTTACAAGTGATAAAAGTCAGTTTTTCTGTATCTGAGATTCATCACAGCCAGGAAGGAAAGGAAAATTTTGTCTTATAATGCAGAGAGAAGATTGTCACCTAGTTAATTGTAATGTAATTTTTCAAGAGAAACTGGTATATACTATGAGTTTATGGCACAGCAGAAGGGAAACTTTAGGCTCAAAGATTTTTCCTTCTTCTTAACAGTCCCGGAGTTCATTATTTTATCACTAAATTTTGTTGAAGGATTCAGTCCCAGAAATCTACCATGAAAAAAATTATTTCATCTCCAATGGTATGATATACTTTCATTTAAAAAATTATTATTTCTTGTAAGTTTGACCCCCAATTCTGAGACAGTTCAATCCATTTTGGAGCAATTGATGTGTATAACACCAGCAACAGTTTATTTTCACTAAGAAGCAACTCATTGCATATGAGGAGGTTGCATTGATATGATGACCCCACAAAGGTTGCCAGAGAGTGGATGTGCAAATCAGTCACACCACAAGGCAACACAACTGGGGACATATCCTATAAACATCTGGCAGCATTCAGCCTTACAAATTCTAATATTGCAGAAGTTGTGAAAACACAGGATCTGTTTGTTGCCTCTTTGCAATCCTTGGTTTTCACAGTAATTTTTACAGAGTCAGAAAAAAACAGGGTAATTAAAACATAAGGTTCAACATCTTTAGATATGTAGAACATTTTCTGTTGCCTAAAACAAATATTCCCAAAGAAAGTATAAAACATTTTTCTGACTTGCAAAGTTTTTGCAGTCTATCATTTAAATTACTTAAATAAAGGGAGCTTTACTGCTCCCAAAAGCTGAGAATATAACACCCGCCATGCATATTAGCTTGATCTTTTTGACAGACCAGAAAAGTGTTTGTGTGTGCCAATTAAAACAAAAATGGATCCCTAGTGGCTTGTTCCTCACACAACTTCTGAAGACTGCTATCATTGTATGCCGGGGTAACCCTGGATAAGGCGGCTCTCCAAAGTAAACAAACTTTTCAAAACTTTCATGACAGATGGGGGTTACAAATGCATTTTAATAAGAGAGTTGCCAAAGCAACTTTTTTGCAATCAGCATATATTTACTTAACATCTAGCAACATTGGGAACACAAGGCAGATACTTTCTCACCAAATTTTTTAACAAATATCTTTTTTTTTGAAAGATTGGTTGAAGACCTTTTCTCTCAAGCTGATATTTCCCCATCACTTCAATGTTAACTTTGCTCGACATCCAAAGGACTGTGAGATGGGTGAAACCAGACTGTAATATGAGACAGACAATCTGCTTGATAATGAAATTTCTTTGGTAGTCATAAACATCTTAGAGTCCTTTAAGTAATTTAACTATCAGCATAACCATGACTACCTCTGTTTGATAGGCTGGATCATGGAATGGATACGTGGTGCTGTACGAACAGAACACAGCTCAGTGCTGAGCCTTTTGTTTTCTTTTGTTTCCATTTTTTAATGTTAGACTCAGCTCACTGTGGTACAGCACAGAGATATATTTTATTTATCCTCTCAGCTGCTCACTCATTCAGCATAAACATGGCCAAGAGACTGAATTATCTGTGAGAAAGAATTTAGGATCAACTTCCAGAGATCCAGTTAGACTTTTGGTGTGTTTTTAAAAACTTGCATAGCTCTGTTCCAGTTTAATTCAAAACCAGCTAATTAAATCACTAAGGAGCATAGTGTCTCCCATCTTTAATTAATTCTACTTCTACTGGGGGTGTGGACGCAGAAGTATCTTTGGTTTATGCATTTATTCTCAAGTTATATTATATTATAATGATTTTTTTAAATGAATATATAGAGACAGAAAATTCCTAATATTCTTTCTTTTTTTTTTTTTTTAATTTTTTTTTCATTTCTTCTTGACACTTTTCACAACTTCCCTGGCCCAGCCCTGGTGGCTGCCATGCAGATAGCAAATGGGGTGTCCTGTGTTACAGGGATAGATCCCATCCTGAAAAATCTCTTAGGAAAATAGAAAGAAAAATCCAGATTTCTCTTCATTATGGGGAATCAGGTTGACTAACATGATCAGAAAAAATGCCACCACTTTGTGAGAGAGCAAGGTGAGATGAAGAAAGCAGTGGGAAGGGGGAAAAGTGTTAACTTTGGAGCTAGAAATGCTCCAGCAACTCACATTTCCTTTTTTTCCTACACATATCAAGGGCAGCAATCCCAATGCACACTGCAACAAGAGGAACACATTTTATTGAATTTCTGCACGCAGAGGTATCTGTCAATCCAAGTTTAAATCACTTAGTGTTCACCACAAGCTGTGTGAGTCCCAGGTGGCATAAAAATTTTGGTTTTCTGCACTGAATCTTGCACTGGATTAGCAACTGCTGAAGTTTCCATGGTCCAAAAGCATCCAATAATCCAACACTGAAGCTTTGGAGTCGGTTATATGAAGCTTCACCTTGATACTCCAGCAATTTTTCTGGATGTCCCAGTTTCAGGGGGAGTTGAACAATGTCTTGTTTCAGTATTTGGCTGAATTAAGAACAGTGATATGGTTTTTTGGTGTCCATATATGATTTATACATGAGCCATACACTCCCCAGACTGCTCACTCTGCTCCCTTTTCCTTGTTGCGTGGTACATGCCAAATTTTTTTTTGCTACATTTCTCCTTCCCCGCAGAATTCTTCACCTCCTGCATTAAGGTTTGTTCCTGGCATTGTTTGAAAATAGTTAATCACTGCAAATAATAGTCCTGGCCACCAGAGATGCATAAGTACACTTTGAAGTGGGTGAATCAATAAGATGGGTTTGGATTTTTTGTTTTGCTGTGTGAATTTATCACCCTTTCCCATATCTCCATCGGGTGTCTATCAGTAAGATTGCTGAAATTGCCTCCATCCCTGTTCTGCAGCTAAAATAAATGCAACATCTGTAGAAGGGTACATTGGTAACAAACTGGAGGGATACCAGGAAGATGTTTTTCACAACAGTGCAGTGGTTCCTGGACCAAACTTTGTGGGAAAACTATGGACATAAGAGCCTGATCTTATTCCATGTCTCTTTTACCTCCTGTTTTCCATTGACCATTTCCATTTCCTGTGAAAAGAAAGTGCCTGAGACACTGAGTTCTGAAGGGTGATCTGTAAGGGTTTGGAAGTCCTGGCACAGCAGTATGTCCCAGAGCACGAACTAGCACATGAGAAATACATAATTCGTAGAATTTTTAAAAACTGTTGATGCTGCATAGCATCCAAGAAATATTTATATGCTATAAAATGGTAATGGCATTAATTAGACACAGTGTCCTGCATTTTGTATAGCTAAAAGGGTATGTTTCTGTTTAATAACACAGGATCTTGTTGAACACCACCTTGGTGCATCATTACGGTGACATGCAAAAGAAGCTCAACCCTCCATTTGCAGCTTTATAAGGTGACAAGAGAAACCCTTAATAAGCCACAAATAGAATATCAGGAAACATTTCACACCTGCCTCCCTCCCCACTTCCCACACTGTGCTGGCAGCCCAGCAGTGCATTGAATTTAGCACACATTTACCTGTGGCGAGCCGATATCTTCTGAGGATCAATGCTTAACAGCAGGACTGTGCTACAGCTCACTGCAGAGCTGCCATGTGAATGCATTCAGCCTTTGAAGTAATTTTTTTTTCCATGGTGCTGTAGCAAGAAAGAGGGAATCCAGACACCCTGGCTCTTCTATCCCCAGCCAGAAGGGCATGGCAAACCAGAGGGTTAATGCCAGTTGTCAGTCCTCGTGGCTGTTTATTGCTGACAGCAGCAGCATCATTCTGCCTGGTAAGGTGGTGCTAATTCCAGACTGTAGCCTTTGCAAAAATGATGGCACAGGGAGAGGGATTTCAGGAGGTATCTAAATAAGTGAAGTACCTGGCACAATGGAGTCTGGCAGCTCTGGATAGAACACTTCATTTTCTTTTTATTTCCCCGCCAGATTTGTCTTTCATTTGTTTCCCCAGCCCCTCTGTTTATTTCAGCAGTGCCTGACATAGGGACAGTGTCTTAACAGGCCTTAATATTGAACAATTTCTTCTTGTTGTTAGTTATACATCATTTAGGGCTGTGATCATAAATTGTTCAATCACAAGGTTTAGTCAAAACCAGCATTCTTTACTGATGTCTTTTCCCAAGAGTGTTGAAAATTTGATTGTTCAAAGTGCAAATATGGTTTAGCAATCCTTTCCAAGAGCCATTTATCAGAAATCCTAAGGAGGTAATATATAAAAGTGGGATAGAAAACCTGCACATTAAATGGGATTTACCAGCCAAAGCCTTTGGAACTGCTTGCCTGTGAATGACTGGAATGGAGCAGAACAAAGTCAATTACTGACTGTAATTAAGGAGTGGATGCATTTAAACTGTAGAGAGCAGTAGCAGTCTTCTTGAAACTGTCTTGTTACTCTGAAAATTAGTCTGAGGAAAGAAAGGAAAAGACTTGAACTATATCTTACAGAAAGTATATTTTAAATGAATTCTCTTCCCTCCATTCTATGATCTGTTTTTACAGATTTGCTCATAAAACACTGATAATATATGATTATCAAAATAACACATTGAAGACAAAGAAACTTTCAACATGTATTTTGCTTTGGTCTTGTTAGCAATGGAGTATCTCTTTTGCATATCATACAGTGCAAATATTTATGCAGTGCTGAATACTTGTGTTTTAATAAAGCTTGAATTTACTGAACGGAAGGCTGAACTATGTTGTGTCCTTTTTAAGCCTTCAAAATACAGTAAATCTAATTACATATGTTGCTCTTACTTTGAAAATGTTATTCCATTTTATAATTTTAATAATGATTTGTTTATACTGGGAGAGAGGTATTAGATTGAATTGTTGCCTGTGTTTAGTCTAATTCATATCTGCATGTATACATTAATAAATTGTGATATCATGCCATAAATTTTGAACCCAAACCCTGCCGTGTTATCCGAGCACAGAACTGGAGGTCAGCTCTTTCTACTGCTCACCTTAAGCTGAATTTTGGCTTTTTATTCCCTTTTGGTGAAGGGAAGGTTTAGTGTGTGAATACTGATTAACCTCATGTCCGTGGACTAATGAGGGAATTGAGATTTCCCCCATAGGTAACTCTCCCTCGTGCTCAGGGAGCAGTGGGGTGGCTGGAGGCGGCTCCCGATGGGTGCGAAGGGGACGGGATGAACATCTGCAGCCAGGCAGCCCTGAGCCCACACCAGGGGACCATTCCCACATTCTCTGCAGCCCTCTCGCAGGATGTCTCTGCTGGAGCTGCACTGACGGGATTTTCCTTAATGCTGATGACTTTGGAAACCTTCCTTACAGGCATTTCCTCAATAAAGGGAGGGTTATAGGACAATTAATGCAACATTAAGCTGTTGTTTTTTTGGTTTGGTTTTTTTTTTTTTCCCCTGGTAGTATTTGAGTTTTAAGGAAGATGCTGGGAGTACCCGGGCTGGTGAGGATCTGCTGTTTCTTTATTTGCTTCAGTAAAAACTCTTGACATGGGGTAGATGCAATGATACAGCAGCACTTCTTGTCAATGTATTTACATAAATAAGCTGATTGACATCATGTCGATGATTACGTAAATAAGCTGTGCCTGGTCATAACTGCTTAGCTTTGCTTTTTCTCAAAGTTTGGTCAGAAAGAAATCCCTATTGTCCACTGTGCTCAGCCATTCCCCTAAAAATACCTGGAAAGGTTTTGGTGCTGAATAATCCCATGTTCCAGTGAACATCCCAAGATGCAGATTAAATGTGCATTCCCCATACACTGACACCCAAGTGTTCCATATCCATGTGTGGATGCCACCGAATTTTGCACAAGCAGCTTTTAACAACAGAAAAATAAAAAAAGCCACCCAAAAACTTTGGTTCCAGAGATGGCAAGAGCTGAGCTGGTTTGGAGCATGGACAGAATAGCTCCTGCCCCTTCCAAAATGTGCTGATGTAGCCCTTGGTTCACTTGTCTGCAAACACAGAAGGGTGCTGTGCCCAGAGGATGCTCCACGGCCACATGCACCAGGAATCTGTGGAATAATCCTGGGACAAAGCACTGCACAACTCTGGGCCTCAGTTTTGCCATCTGTGAAATGGTTGCTTCAACCTGTTGTGTGAAATACCTGGAGATTTCCTCTGGTGAAATATAAATATATCTATGGAGAGAGAGATGTATGTAAAATAAAAAATGATGTATCATTATCATCCCAGTGGTTTACACAAGTTCAGACCAACAGCATATACATACATATTTCCACCAAATATTAGGTTAGGCAGTGAAACAGCATTATCAGGGGATTGAATATTCTTTTGATAAATATTCCCAGTGAGTGGGTCAAAAATGTAAATCAACTTCTATTCAGACAAACTGGGGATTTTTTTTTTCATGATAAATGGGCTCCTAATTACTCTGCTGTAGCCATCTTTGATGGTAATTCCTTTTTTTTTTTAATGTGAGTGACATTATTAATTTTACCAAAATGTTTGGAAGTGGGCAGTGGATTCATAGGTAAATAATAAATGTGCAAATTCGAGACTGGAGGCACCAGACACAAAAACAATACTACTAAAATAGAAATGCAAACTGCAAATGACAGGAAATAATTCTCATATTGCATTCACTTCTTTTCAGGGTGCTTTGATTTCACTTGAACTGTGTCTTGTTACACAGAGTTTCCTGGCTTTTCTTAACTTTTGTCACATTCCCGTTATTTCTGCACTATTTGTGTTCAGTGGTTGCATTGCTGGGACAATATCTCGTTTGTTGTGACATATTCAAAACAGTTTTCAGACAGAGGTTCAGAACTCCTCAGTAACTCAGCACTCCAGCAGATAATTCTCGGGAAAAAGGAAAAGCATTTTGTGGGCATGGGAGGGAAAACAGAGGAAAATCATCTGCCTGGTGTGTGCTTTACTCACCTGTGTGTGCCCATGTCCTCCCCAGATCACGACAGTGTCAGGAAATGAGTTCCTCTTCCAGTCGGATATCGACTTCCTCATATTGGATTGGTTCCACGCTATCAAAAATGCAATTGACAGATTGGTATGTATTTGTTTTGGCTGTTACCTTTATTAATTAAGATGTAGCAATTTCAACTTCATTTGCTCAGGCATCTCTACAGGTTTTAGGCAGTCAGCAGCTAGCTAGACATTCCTTTCTCTGAAGAATATAAAAATATGTATGCAAATCTACTAAAAAATGTCAGATAAACAAGGTTGCTGCACAAAAATGTCATTTGATTCTTGCCTCGAAACGGAACGCTACATTTATTTCTCTGAAATAACAAGGACGCTGGCTTGCTGAGGGTTGTAAAAGCACACAAGCACTTAATAACTAATGAATTTTTGCATTTTCTGTTTATGCAGCCTACAGTATATAATCTTCAATAGAACTATTAATACATTTGAGCCTTTTATGAATTTTTGTATTACTTATTCACAAGAATAACACTAGCAAATAATATTCCTTTGTAACTGATTGCTGGTATTCTCCCAGGAAGGCTGGGGGTTTTCTACTAGAAGTAAGCAGGGTTGCGTTTTATTAAAACAGTTTTTAATTACAAAACCAGCTTCAGCTGTAGCTTTTTCTTTCTTTTTTGCCACTCTCAGTACAAATTCCAAATGTCTTCCTCCTATCCCTGCCTGATCCAAGAATATTTTCTTTTTTTTTTTTTTTTTTTGAGGGCACTGACTTTCCTTGTTCACTGCAAAATCTGGTGAGAGAAAAATATCCCCATTTCTTGCATTTTTCAGAGGTTTCAGTGCAGTGGAATCTGCAGCCCCTTTGAAAGGGTTAATTTGAACACAGCTACTGTTTCGTTAAAGAGCTACAAACATTCTATTACCCTGAGGCTACAATCAGCCAAGGAAAGTTTGATCTGATGATGTATGTCTTCATATTGTGCATTTCATTGGGTGTGTGAGGATATTGATATCCAACTAAAGATTTTGGGGTGGAGTTTTCCATGGAGACTCAGGGAAAAAAGAATATTTTTTGGCATATTACTCAACTAAAAATCTAATAG
>VXAC01006177.1:1180462-1296093 GCA_013399225.1 Rhipidura dahli | reverse complement strand
TTTGAGTATGGAGAGAACGTAGGGTGGTTTTTTTTTTTTTTCTTTGTGAAAAGATATGGATCTTTCATTGCACAGTCCGAAAGTTTTAGGAGTTTTTAAATCTTTTATATTCTTCTTCTTCTTTTAAGCCCCCGCTGATGTTGGCATTGGTTTCACAGTTAACGCAGCCTAAGGAACGGTCTTGCAACTTTGAAATAACGTAGCTATTATTTTTTTTAACTTAAAAAAATGAAATACTTTGATTTCACTTCAGGCAGTGTGAGCACAGTTATATTGATACAAAGGTGTATAGTTTGTTTGGTTTTCTTTTTGAATAACCAACTTCAAAGAGGGAAGTAATGGTGCTCTTAGAAAAGTCACCCACATTATGCCTCCAGTCCTGGCTTAAGGAAGAAAAAGGAAGCTGCCTTCTCAGTTTACACTCTGTATATGCTTTTATAAATAATTGAGTTTTATAAGACCATGACCTCTGATGTGGATGAACTGCTCTCCCCATCTCTCAGAGCAGCAGCAATCAGCTGATCCGAGCTAGAGCTGCCCTCCTTACCAACACTGGTGCTGGCAAAAGGCTGGAGCCGTGGGGAACTTCACCTTTTCCAGGACAACTGGGAAAGAAACATGTATTTCTCACTGGGTATGTCTGCTGTCTTTTAGGTTGTTTGGGATATGTGGCTCTCCCAGCCCCATGAGTCCACCAAGACTTTCTACAAACACTTCAGTTGTCCCTGCCAACAGTTTAATAGAAAACAGCTCATTCAATAGAAAACAGTTTAATAGCTCATTCCTGTTTTGGTAATCCTCACAAATCATTGTGTACAAGTGCTTAAGTAACTTCTTGCTATGCTTTTGAATAACAGTTTAAGAGTTCTCCAGTGAAGTGCTTTTATAATAAAGGCTTTCACAAAATATTTTGCAGAAGATATAGCAGTAAGTGCTGCTGCTTATTAGAAGTAATGACAGTTTTCAAAGAGGTGAGTGAAGTCCCCTGGGATGCATTATCTCTGGTTTTGTCTCTTCCCATTGGTTCATTTGCTTGCTAATTTGCTATTTGCCTTACAGTAACTCCTGAAAATGGGAGAAGTTCTTCTTTATTAAAACTTTTCTTGGTGTTTAAATACTAAAGTCCCTTTAATGGTGGTGTATGGGTATTCCCCCATCTCATTGCTGAAGTTGAAATTGTTTTGGCTTATTCTGGGAAGGCATTGACCGTGGTTTTCCAGCTGAAGCTACCATACATTTTTACTATTCGTAGGGCTTCTAGGCCCTTATGAAACAGGAAAGTAGTGGTGTTTAAAATAAATATTTGATTTAAAAGAAAAAAAAAAAGCTGAGTTTAGAGATTTGTGTTTACTTAAAATATTGGGATTATGGCAAATTGAAGAAATGTACAAGAACCACCAAATGCTTGTGCACTGTGTTTTGTACACTTGAGATTAGGACCATATCCAGTATATCTTTTTTTTTTTCTTCCCAGTGCTTGATACTGTCAGAGTTATCAGTTTTCTTTATAGCTCTCTTTGAGATTGGGTGCTGAAAATGGCGTGTTCTCGTACACAACACTGGGGATTACAGTGCTGCAGCACTCTAAAAAACAGTCAGAAGCAAGTATTGTATTACCACTGGCTTCCTCCCTCTTTAAATTTAGGTAAGTTGTCCTTTGTTCTCTTCAGTAAAGTGAAGTCAAAACTTTGGGCCTAAGCTGCTGCTGGTGGAATTGTAGTGGGTCCGTGTAAGAAAAGAGGATTTATTAGCACCAGGATAAATTAATTGCGATGAACAGGAGGACAGAAAGCACAGCAAACAATGTTTTGTACTGACAAAAGCGAAAACCCTAAAGGTTAATTCTGACTTTGTTCACAAATTAGGCACACTCAGTTAGGCTTTTTTTGCTCGCCATAGCCTGAGCCTTTGACAGCTACTGAACCAACTGACCTTTCAAGTGCGATTTACTCGGGTGTGCGACACCTCCTGAGTGCTCCTCGGGAATTATGATTTATTCTTTTCCCGTTTTAGCATTGTGTTTCTTTGAGCAAAGCCCTCTTTCTAATTGAGCCAGAGGCAGGCTGTGACCTTTCTGGTTTTGGCCATAATGCATATTAACCACTCCTGTGAAAAGGGGTTTTCCTATCTCCTTTGGAGCATCGGCCTCCAAGGTGAACGGGAAGGGACCTGCGGAGTTGCCATAGTGATTCCCAAGTTCATCCTTAGCATCTTATGTCTCTTTCCAGAAAGCAGCCCTTTCATGCTGTGTCACTTAGATTAGGATTGAACCCAGGGTATGTTGTAATACTATTCAATATTCTTGAAGGAAGACTGCTGCAAAACCCTTATGTATTCGGAATGAATGCGCCCTTTGTAAACCAGCAGTCACACGAGGAAAAAACTTGGCCCTCTGGCACTGAACAAAGGCTGCTGTTCCTATTTTAGGAATGGTAGTACCCTTACTTGAAGGTGTTTCCTTAATTCTGTGTAGTGTTAACTGTTTAACTCTCGATGTAATTTTCTTTCTTCTTCTCCTTTAGCATATAGGTGTGGATTCCATTACAGCTCACCTGAAAAATGCCTTCAGGGAGAAATATTTTTTATCAAGCCTGCTAGCTACCACTGCTGTGGAAGCTGAGATCCACTATGGGTGTACTTTGTTTGCTAAACATGAGTTTTCTGTATGGAAATTGAATTAGCTACTGACATGGAGTTACTTCTCTATTTATTGATGCTGAGAATGTGAAGTGGCTTAATGAGTAATCTGAAGTCTGGAGGCAGAGGGGTGAGATCATGTGCTTGCCTCAAGTAGGGTTTCTTTGTTTGGTGTGATTCCTCTGGGACTTGCAGAATTTGGATTCTGCCTCCCCTTTGTATGTACTGCAAAATGCTGCTTGCTGTGTTTCAGACCCTCCTTCATCTCACAGCCAAGCTTCCTTCCAGAACACCTCTTATTATCTCTGTGTGATATATTTCTAATTGGGACCCAGCTGTTTAATGAGTATGATCAATGGCACTCTCTGAGTTTTCTCACCCCCTCCTTCCTTCCTCTCTTGCTGCTTTACAAATAGGTGTGTTGGTGGTGTCACCCAAGTGTCAGGGTAAATTGTCTTGTTACTCTGCTCTTTTTTGCCCTCTGTCACTCTGTTTGTTCATAACAGTGACAAGTGTAAAAAAACCCAACTAAATTAGATTCTACCTTGAATAGTAAATATTTACTACATAAACAGCTGTGTACTCAGAATAAGGGATGGAAAGTGGAAATTTTTTTTTTTGTAGTGCTTAGCTAGCTCCTTTAGTTTTAAAGTTGTATGCACTACCTGTGTTTATGGATTGAATGAAAGAGCAACCATGTCAGAACTAAAACTGAACAGAAATTTGTTAAACACACTGTATGTATGCTTAGATTAGAAAATCCCCTTGGGAAAGAGCTGTGTGGGAAAAGTGGCTCCTTGAAATTAAGAGCAGGATGGATGTGGTGTATGTGAACTTTCCCTGTTCTCTTCAATGGCTGAAGAGTTGGTTGTTTAGAGGGGTTTCATGTATTCTTGTTGAAAGTTTTCATTTGCTGGGCTGAGAGGTCAGCTGGACAGGAAACCATTACAGAGGAAAATCTCTTTTAGTAGGGAGACTTTGAGGCAACCTGTGGAGTAAAAAGTCAAGAGGTTGATAGTGAGTATTGCAAAACTAAATAAAATGAAAGGGTTAGTATCTGTGGGAGAGGCAGGAACTGGGAGTTGATACCACTAGATTTTCTGAATTGTTTTGAAAGTCTCCAGATCTGTGTGAAGTGAGGCATGTGGCATTGGTGTAGCTTTTCAAGACCTTGCTTAATGGTGAGTAATAATACTAATGGAAAATTAGAATCAGATTACAGTGATGTTTTAAATGTGTCTGTAGATAATGAAGTTTGTCAATGGCTTCACAACTTCATTGATTAATGGGGTGAGCACTATAGTCCCTAGCTCAGCTCATCCATCTGACAGCGACTGGAGCTTAAATCACCAGTCAGGCCATTTGGTCTGAAAAATATGCTTTAAGCAATAAAGGAAACCATTTTTAACATCTTTTTGTTTTGTTTTTGGGAAGCCATCAAGTCTCCAGAGAGCATGGGAAGGGAAAGAATAAGGTTTTTTTTCATGATAGTAAACTGCTTCCTTGCTGTTTTAGTGGGATGCTTAAGTATTTAGTTTCTGTTACAGTGGTAAGCACTTCCCACTGACACATCAGCTTAGTCTCGTGGGTTATCATCGCTGAAGATATGCAGGCACTTGGAATGGTGCTGGGGGAGACCACTTGCCAGGCCAAATGCTTATAGCTACAGGCTTCTCCTTTATGTTACAGCTAACTAACTCTTGTGGTTGGTTGTTCCCCTTCCTCCACATGTAAATGTTTTACTTCAGGGAAACACCATGAGGTTCAAAAGAAGGAGCATCTCTGAGCTTGTTCAGAGTGGTAAATTGAGGCAGCCTCAGTTCCATAAAATCTCTGACTTTTTGTTGCAAGAGCTAGGCTCATCATATCAACTTAATTTCCCCATATTGTTAGAGAGCATAGCTTTGGGGAAAAGAGCTTTCTGTTCTCTGTTAGGATTTTGGACAAGGATGGTTACTGAGGCAGGAGTGAGATTGAATTTCATTGTGCTGTCTAAGTTTCAGGTGCTTCCTGTTCCTAATGGCCTGTGGAGATCCAGGTGATGGAGGGAAATGGGCAGCACAGCTGTTTGCTGGGGCTCAGCTGTTCGCATTTAATGAGCAGTGCATTAACCTGTCAGTATTTGCACCAACAGCTCAGGCTGAGCTGTGGCTGTGTTGCATTCCCAGCCCTGCTCCTGAAGAGTCATAGGCACACCAGTCTTGGGAGGGTGTGACACCCAGCTGCTGAGTTTGGTAATGTTTTACATTGCTGTAGTAAGATTTCCTTGCTGTTAATATCCTCCTGGTTGCTGTGTCTCTGGTGGGAGTGATGTGGTGGTGTCTGTGCTTCAGCAGTGATGTGGAGTCTCGAGCATGAGGTGCTCTTGGGCCCCTTGGATGGTCCCATGCTGCCACTGCAGTGGGACAACACTGTTTTAGCGGGGCACCATGCTGAAACTTTGCTCCCATCCTGCCAGAATCCTCGTTTAGAAGAGCAGTACATTTTTAATTTGTTCAGAGCAGTGAAAATCTTGAGGAGACCCTTACTGAGATTGTGTAAGAAGGGCCTGGTTACTCCTGCCTGGGGTGTAGCACCAGAGCAGCTGATCTTCTGTGTGGTTTTGCTCCCAAGCTAGTTAATAATCAACAGGTATTGTGTTTCCCTTTTCCTGGGGAGCCTGACCATGGTCATGGTGAGACAGCTGCTGTAGTGTTCCCATGCTTGTGGTCTGCTGGGGACTTGTGCAGACTTGGCCGTGAGAGAAGAGCTGCTCCAGTTAATGGTTTCCTCTGAGCAGTCCATCAGAACTGGATGTCTGCTTCCTATGAGAATGAAGGTGGGGGGAAAATCCAGGTTTGCCAGGGGTGTCTTGAGTTGCTGTAAGGTAAGAAAAGATTAGCTTCCACTTCTTTTTTTGTATGCAGTGAGCAGTAGCAGTACTGTATTTTTTCTTTTAGCTGATTGAGAATTTTCCTGCTATGGTGCCAGCTTCTGCCAATGACAGAATTTTCCATGGGATCATCTGTTCAAGGGTCAATATAGGATCCGTTTCATGTTAGCCAAGGAAATGCTTTCTGCCTACCCTGAGTGTAGTTATGTTGTAGATTTTCAGGAGTAGATTTGTTATCTTCTTTTCCTGTGGGAAGTAGGACTGGGAGGTAAAAACCAGCATTGCTGTTTTGGGAAGAATAATCCATAAGACTTCTAATTGCCCTTTGTGAAACCTACTGGCTTGCCCTGTTGTTCTTCAAGTTGTCTTTTGAATTTTGTTGTTCTTCTGTTTGTCTTTTACAGTGCAGTTAGTAAGGTTTTCCATCTTTGGGTTAAGTAGGCATTGTATATTCATATCATTCACTTTCTGAATTAATTTCATATTCTTTTTAAATAGTTTAACTTTGTTACGAGTAGTCAGCATGGTGTATAGCAATTGTTTTGCTGTGTTTCTGGTGAGTTTGGTGTGGCACTGAATTTCTTGATGAGGTTCCTGGCTTTTCTCCTGGGTCTGGATGCCCATGCACTTCTTGTGTCACTGCTTTATGTGCTGCCGTGCCCCAGTGAAACTCTGTGTGCTTTGCCTAGGCACAAAGTTGGAAGCCCAGGCATTAAGTGTGACCCTTGCAAGTCTAGGTTGGCTGTGGTTTTAATGCTGAGAGGCCAGAATGACTGCTCAGTGTAAGCCATAAGAAGTACAGGGAGTTGCTGTCTTTCTTGCAGGTCTCTCTGGAGTAATTGTGCCACATATTAGCTGTCTAAAAGTGACCTCTAATGGCTTGGAAATCGTGATATAACATACGAAAGGAGTTTTTAAAAGGAGGATTACAAGGCAGGGGGCAAGCAGGGGATAATACCAGGAGTAATAATAATCAAAATCAAACAGACCAGGTCAAGACAATGCAGAGGACATAAGAAATCCTGGGTAGCAGTCTGAGTACATGTTTTGAGCACCAACATTGCTAAGTAGTGGAAGAAGAAAGAGACCAGCCCCAAAAATCCCTCAGATTTCTGCCAAACCAAGAAAGAGAAGCTAGAGAAGTGTTTGTAAGTGTTTGCTGCTTAATTCAGTTGTATATAACATGTAGATCTCTGGCAGAGTTGTGGCTGCCTGATACAGCTGTGCGGCAAAGTATTGGGGCATGACTTTTTACATGCTCGTGTCATAATCACACTTCATGGGCTGGATAGAGTAGAGGCAGTATTCCTTGTATTCCCTGGGCAGAGGTGGTCTTCCCCCTTGCTTTGCTGGGAAATTTGTGTGAGAGGCAGGTTTTGCTGCAGCTGTTCAGACGTGATGTTAGATTTTTTTGTGTGTGCAATGCCCTTGGCACCATTTAAGGGATTATGTTTTTGAAAGGCAAGTGTCTTCAGAGAGTTGTAGTCTCACAGATGGCTCCATCTTGTCTTCCAGTTGGCAAGCAGCCTAGGAATAGGTATCAAAATAATTTTTAATATAGCAAAGAGAAATGCTTGCCAATGTTTGTACAACCAATAAAAAAGCCTCAGTGATAAAGATTTTGTGAAATAACTGCAATAGATCAAAGTGACATTTAAGTGATGCTCATGAGCATCATTTAATCACCAGCTAACTACTAAAAGCCTGCTGCTGTGGAAAAATTGGAGTTCCTGTGTTGTTATGCTCTACTGTATCTGCCTTGCTTAAGGCCCTGACTATCACCAAAGCTTGAAATTTCTCTCTATGTGTGGATGGTGGATGCTTAAATGCTGTTTGAGACCTTATTTATTTCTATTATTGAACTTTATTCTGAATTTTATTTATAGAAAGTCAGCTGTTTTCAGCTTCCAGGATGTGATTAAACTGTTGTTTGCTAACTTCTTGTGACTCCTTTGGGGAGTTACAAATCAGAGAAGTTGCTTCCTTGCAAGGTTGGGTGTATCTCTACAAATGAAACTCTTGAACTTTTGTCGTGGGTATGGTTAACTAGTGGAATACTGCAAATCTTGAGATGTATTTAAATCTTAGAGTAAGTTAGGATAGTTTGGGTTTGAGGGAACCTCAGATGATCTCTGGTCCAATTCCTTGCTCAAAGCAGGACTGAGTCTGGGGTTGTGTCAGGTTGCTCAGAGCTTTACCTTCCTGGGCTCTGAGAACTTCCAAGGATTACAGCCTCTCTTTGTAGCCTGCTTCTCTTCTTGGCTGCCCTCAGGGTGAGAAAGTTTTTCTTTGCATCCAGTTGGAAGCTTTCCTATTTTTAGTTATGCCCATCTCTTTCTTGTCCTGTCCCTCTGCCCTGCTGTGTATGGATTGCTATCATCCTCGCTATTGTTATGCAGCATCTTCAGAACATTGTTACTAGTGTAGGGTAATTAGAGGGTCGTTTCTAATATCTTTAGAAGTCTTGGAGTAGCACACTTGCACTCTTTGATTTGCTCTCCTTCCTATAGCATAAAATAGCACTGTACTTAATGAAATTTACTGTAGCTGCAAATATGTCTTTATACCCAAAGAGGGCATTCTAACCTTAAAGATGTTCTTAGTTCTGCCTTCCTGGCTTTCTCTGGTACAGAGTCCTTGCTTATGACTCAGACTTTCAGGTAATTTAAGACATTTCATATGTTTTTGCTCAGTGAAGCATTATGACACTTTTATTGTTCAGAAATGAAAATCCATGTGTCTTTTCAGTGTCTCTCATGGTTTTGTTGTCACCTCTTTGTTTTTGTAAGGCTAGTCATACAATGTGTTCCTGCTCACAGAGGGCTGGAGAGAGAGAGGATGCTTTCTAGGTTGTGGAACTTTTGCAAGTACATTCAAAATACTGTGAGTTTTCCTTTCTGCCTAGTCAGGAGAAAAGTTTAAAAGGTCACCAGCATAAATCTATCACCATAATTAAAGGAGCCTGTCAATTAACTACTTCTGTCTGTAGACTATCTTAGTGGATTTATTTGACACAGATATTTTATAAATCTATTTTCCAGTCTCAGATCTCAGACTTGTTTAGATTTGGAGTACAAAAATGTAGACAGGTGCAAGTCATTATAGACAAAGAGTCCTCTAAATACTATGTTTGTGTTTGCTTCACTTTTCTGGTGGAAATGTAAGTTAAACCTGAAGTTTCCAGTAGAAATTCACCAGACAGAATAGCATTATTGCAGTATCTGCCTCAAGGGGACCTGCAGCTCTAAGGTTTGATAGCTTAGATAATAAAGATAAAATTCTATGCAAGTGCTGCTTTCAAGTCTCCACTCTTTTCCATGAAGACAGGAGTTCTAAAGGTACAAAGCTTTAGGTGTATTGTGATAGTGAAAATACTGAGATGTCTTTCAGGAGTCCTGTGTCAGTCCTTTGTTCTGTCTTGGGCACGCTTTGTGGCTGGTGTAAGTTGTTTAGTTTCTCACATGGTCTGCTTCAACCACAAAGCAAATGCATCAGGTTACTGCTGTACCTCAGAACTCCTGAGATCAAATGTCTCTGAAATTGCATTGCTTTCCTTGAAGGGAAGCTACAGCAGTTCTGCCTGCTGCTTCTCAGTAAGAATACTTGTCAGGAGTCTTATGTGTAAACCTGAAAGAAGTGGAAGAAATTCCTAGTTACACAGGGACCTGTCCCATACACCTGAAAGGGATATATGGCAAATATGAGCTACCTTGCACAGGACCCTGCTGATCCTGGATTCTGAATTAAGGTTTTCTAAAGCAAATAATAAATTAGAAACCCCCAGTATTGGAAGTAATGAGTTAACAGTCTATATTTATTCTGGAAAACAATCTGAACGACACTCAAAGTTTTCCTCTGCCAAGCTTTTTATTACTGAAGCAGATCTATTCAGGTGTGTGTTTAACACCATATGGTACATTCTGCACCTTCTTTATCCACTTAAAATGCTAAGATGAATGTGTAATATGTTGACCTGAAAAACTGCTTATTGGCTTATTCTTTTAATACAGAGAATATTTTTGAAAGGTCTGATTTTTGTGTTGACTTCTTTTTTTTAATTTTTTTTTTAACTTGAAGTATTTTACTAAAGACTTTGTATCAGTGCAGTATCCCACAGAGTCCCTGGCACCCAAGAAACAAGCTATCTCACACAGGGGTACAATTTCTTTTGAAGATTAATACTGTGCTTTCACTTTGGTAGTAAAAGCAGATGGGTAAGGTTCCATGAAAGGTGGCAGATACTGTGGGTTTTTACTTAGGGAGTAGTATTTACGTGAATCACAAAGAGCATGTGACAGAAGCATGTTAAACAAAACCTTTTGGCAGGAGTCTGTGCTTTTGTTGAGCAGTGTAAGTGTGTGCTAGTAGGAGTAGCCTGTGTTATTAGCTAATGTCTGTTAGCCCAGGGATAATGCCAGAGTAAATTGTGACAGGTAATTGTCTTGATTTCCTCGACATGAATAGCAGTGATTTACAGTCACGGGAAAGAAGCTCTCACAAGAGTGATTTCATTGAGATGATCTCTGAGGGGATGCATGGAGTCAGTGTGCCTTTGGAGTGAGGTTTGGTTTAGATTGTCATGTAGACTCTGCGTGCTGTGAAAGATGTAGAAGAAACCCTGAGAACTGTCTGAAGTTCTGGTAGCCAAAAAGCTGTGCAATTGAAGGGAAGCAATGGAATCAATGAACACGGCTGAAGTGGGGCTGGGCTTCTTTTGAATGCACCTGGGGAAGTCCAGAAACTTCTGAGACCTGCTGATGGGCAGTGTGAAGCAGGAAGTCTCTCCACCAAGGAAGGAATGGGGTGGGCTGAGGAGCTGGAGGGCCTGGAAGCTCATATGAGAAGGATTTTTGGGGTTGAGACATGCTTGTTTGCTGTTGTGAGACTAATGCTGTTAAGGGGGCTGGAGGGAGGCTTGTGCATGTTGGGGTTGTGACAAAAAGGGTAAGTTGGAAAGGACCAGAGAGGTAGTATTGTGGAAATTGGTATTGGGAAAGAGAGTATCTCTCTTTGGCTTGGAACATTGTTTGGGAGCTTTGTGGAGGGTTATCATTCTAGACTGTGAAGTGGGACCTATCCAGAATTTGGTCACAGTTCCAGAGCAGCAACTAAAAAGATTTCTGGATCAACTCTCTTTTTCACTTGAAGAGAAATGAGCCCTTGGTTTGGAAGGAATAATTGGGATGATTGTTCTTGCCTGTGGTTACTATTCTGCTGCAGTTTCGGCAACCTCTGCTATAATATTTCTTCTATAGCCTGTTCGTAGGTAATCTCAGAATTTCATCCGAACAACCTACTTTTCTCCTCCATGCTAGAGGAAAAGGATATCCGATGTCTTCACTTTTGTGTTCTGGGGCCCTGTAAAACAAACTTCCAGCTTCTGTTTTGTCTGTCTGCAGCCTTGGGTAAGGGTTGTAAAGGCCTTGAGCCATATTCTCAGTGAAGGTCTCAAAAGGGGTATCATGCATGTCTTTCCCGCTTGCCACTGAAGGTCTCCAAGCGAGCCGTGCTCTGCTTGCTGGAGCACAATTTCACCCCTTGCAGGTTAGAACATCTGCAGACTGACGGTGCTGAGCAATCTGCTGGCATTTGGCAAGGACTTGCATTAACTGAAGCTGCTTGTGCAGGCCCTGAGGACAGGAGAGCGCTGCTGTGGGCTGTGCCTCGTGGGCTCACTGGAGAATCTTCACCTCACCACCGGGAGCGGCAGTTCATCGCCAGCTGGCAAAAGTGCAGCTCACACAATTGCTGCTGCAAAGAGCAAGCAGTGCCCCAGTACAGAAATTCTGTCAGAGCTTAAAGAGTTGCAGGGCTTCATGTAAAGCCCTGAGACTTTAAGGGGAGCAGAGTGAGGGAGCAGCACCACTTCTTTGGCTTTCTCCTCGCTACAGGTTGGCCTCGTGTGTTGTGCACCATGTGTGTAACTGCAGTTTGTGTCCATGCCTGGCTTTTGCAGGATCTTGTATTTAATCTGCATCCTGGGGTGCTGTGCTTTCTGTAGGAATTTAGTGCTCAGCTTTCCTGATGTCTGGAGCTCCATTCCAGCTCTGTTGCTGCCTAGACAGCAGAGACATAGCATCTGACAGCCTGACTGGGGCTACAAGGTGAACTTCCTTCAGCAGGCAAAGGAGGAGCATTTGTCCTGGGACTTTGATATTAAATTGTAGAGCTAAAAGCCTTCTGACTCCTCACCCTTGGCAATACAGGAGCTGCCATGTTGCTTTATTTTCATTATATGTGATCACTACTGAGCTGTTAAGAGAAAATTACTTTCTATTTCAGTAAACTCAATTCTGGTTTCAGACTGACTGTGCATCAGATGCTTAATTTGGAACCCACTCTCTTGGTGAAATTAAAAATTCAAATCTCCAAGCTGGAGCATTCAAACTGTGCTTGAATTAGAAATTGACTGCTGTCAATGTGCTCTCACACTTCGCTATTTTTTTTTTAATTCCTCCCTCCCTTCCCCTTCCCCCCGATGAGTTTTATACTAGAGTCTTGCTGTAGATGATCTGACTGAGCAGAAGTAGTGGGAATCCACACTGTCACTCTGTAGACAGAGTGATGAAAGAGAAGTGTGGTGTGTTAAATAGATCGTTTTTGAAAAGGACTGCTGTGTACTGATTTCAGTTTCATGTGTGTTTGGTGAAATGATTTTATGAGATATGACTGCAAACCCATTAAGTGTTGTTTGCAAATTAATTTACTACCTAAGAAAACTTCACAGTTTCTATGCAACATCCTTGCTCTCCTATTTCTGTGTAACGTTTAAAGCTGTTGTCAGATCTTGACTGAAAGAACCGGAGTGTTCTCTCCACTTAAGACATTTCCATGGACAGCCTCTACAGACTTTTGCATTGAAACTGGGAACAAAAGAGTTTTTCCCCAGGAAGAAGAACAACAAACCTTACATACCGCCACCCCACTTCCTGAAATAAGCATTGGTTCTGTGTTGTGAATATTCTCTGTAGGCTTGCAACTTGAGTGCCCATCTGCCTCTTTGGAAAGTGGATAAATTGTTCTCAAAAATTTAACTATAAGTTAATAAGAAATTTGCCCACAGGTTTGGAAAAAAATTGGGCTGGATATTTCTGGGGAAGTGTCTTCTGTTATTCACTGTGCTGAAGGCACCCAGAGCTGGTACTGGCTTGTTTTTCCAGACCTGCTTGTGTTCTCCCCTGGGATGTTTTGTTGTCCATCAGATGGCTGACAGGATGGATCAATGGGCTGGGTGTAGGGTTAGTGATGACTGAGGAGTCTGAGAACTGTTGTGTTAAGCAGCTGGTGATGTGAGCTTGGCAGTTCTAGCTGGCCAAGGCAGGTGTCTGTGGGTTGGGTGAAATACATCAGTGAGTTGTGTAAGGGGGTTTGGAGAGTGATTGGGTTGAGGCTGATCAACCAGAGATGAATTTGGAAAGGGAGGTGTAGTCCCCTGACTAAATAGATGATTATTACTGACATGGGAAATATTTGTTATTTACCAACTTACTTTTTGGTAGACTTTTTTTCTTTCTCAGTGTTAAGGCTAGACCAGGTTTAAACCGTTTTTGTTTTTTTCTTTTTTTTTTATTTCTTGAGGTGTGAAAAATTTGATGGGTGTATTAATATTAGCTGATGTGATTCTAATTCTAGAGAGAGGTACTGCAATTTCATCAAATGGCTTAAAAAGAGTTGTTGCATTAAGGAGGTAAGTGGCTTGATTGTAACAACTCAATGACATGCATTATGGTAGTCTGTCAATAAAAACACAATTATTTAAACCCGGGCTAAAGAAGAGCACTCTGGCTTTTACAATGCACAACTCTTTGAAGTGTTTTTTAATGAAGAATGGAAACTGATATGCATTTAATGACCTCAGAGAATATGTTATTTATGTTGTTTTGGAAATTTAACAGTTGGATAACCTGTGTGACCTTAGAAATCACAGAGTACCTTGGTGAGGAAATAATTTGTATCATTATATCCAATACAATGTAGCTCAGCCATGCTTGCATTCCATAGATACACTTTATAAAACACTGGATAAACCACAGTTACAGTTAACACTCAGTAAGTGAGATGAAATAGCAAAGTGAGACCTTTTCATTTTAAGAGTTACGAAAATCTTTATTCAAAAGTGACTTTCTTTGAAAGCTTATTTGTGCAAAGGGATGGAGCTTGTTTGTTTCAGCATGGGCTGTGTTGAGATCAGCACCATCTTATTTTGCATATTTAGTGGTGACTTTGAAATTCAGTAAATGAGTCAAATTGTAACTGGTTAGGAGCCTGCAACATTTTACATATTTCTATGACATAGGAGCTGAACAGTCATGGTTATTGTCATGTCAGATTAATCTGCAAGAATGGCTCCTTTTTGTTTCTGATAGATTAAACATTTATGTGTGTGTTTTTGCAAATAACAAATATTTGAAACTCACTCACTTTGTGTGTGTATGGTTTGATGCAGGTGTTTAAGGCTTCCTTAATAGAAGCAACACTACAGAATTTGCTTGGAGCAGTGCTTTGATAGTTGACTTTGAATATGACCAAATACCTTTTCTTCCACATCACAGTTACCACCCGCAAATGCTCTGAAGATGAATTTGTTATTCTAATAGAAATGAGCTGTGTATAATATGGGTTTATTCAGATAGTTGAGCTGTCTTTAAAACTGAGGGAACTTAAATGAACTTGCAAGCATTCTGCATTACATGCTTAAAGCAGGAGTGAGGAGGTGATCACTTCAGAGTTTCTGTACTGATCTCTAAAATTCTATTTGACTTAAGAAAAATGTAAGATATTTACACCTTTTCATCCACAGAAGCTATTAGAACATTTGGTCAAAAAAACTGAACTGCCACTTCTGTGGCTGAAAACAAAACTGATGCTCTAAAATAAATTAGGTGACTGTTTTGCTGCCCTTTAGTGTCAGGCTGGGTACAAGACAATGTGTTCTTTCCATCAGTGGGAAATGCTCTTAGGCTTCACCTCTCCCTCTTTCATCTCACTGGTGCAACTAAGATGTGCACAACACTGCTTTACAGCAGTAGACTATTTTCTTTTCCCTTCTGCTCTGGATCAGAACTGTTATTTTTTTAATGAAATTTTGGTCCTCAGGAAAGATTGCTGTGGTGAAAGAGCTTTTAAAAATATTTCTGAGCTTTCTAATTGAATTTGAAGTAATTTGCACATTAAATATACATTACATTATCTTCTAAGATTGTAAAATATATATTTTTAAAAGTTGATTTTTAATATTACAATTGAAAGGCTCTTCCATTTGTGGCTTTTCTCTCTTTCTAAATGTGTGTCTCATACAATGCATGACACACTGTAGTGTAGGATTTTAAAATTGCCTTTGGTTGTTTCCATTCTGATAATCTTGTAGTTAATTGCCAACAGTTATTTGATGTTCTTCAAACTGAGGTAGTGATTAGAAGAATTTAAGGCCTGTCTTTTTTTTTTTTAATAAGCCAGCTGAATTGGTTCAGTGTAATTTCTCTGACATGCAGACAAAGCAGGCTATGGTTGGAAGGCAACGCAGAGAAAGTTTACGTAACTATTTTTCAGATATGTGATAATAAACAACTGGAATTATTTTAATCTTCAGAACAGGGACATGGCACAGGGGTAAACAGTGCCCAAACTGTACACCCAAGGCAGCAGTAACTTCCTGTCTGGATTTTGTGATGGTGGAGGGCACTGTGAGTGCTCTCCAGCTGGAGCTGGGGGTCAGGCTGGGGCTCCCCTATCCTTTGGGGAAGGTGTGTCTGTGTTCATGTTGGTGCCAGCTCTGTCAGCTCTGCCTTGCTCTCAGGGCAGCCACGCTGGGGAGAAGGAGCTGCAGCTCTGTCCTCACAGCATCCTCTGGATGGTTCATGGCTTGGTCCAGCTCTCCTCCTGAGTGTAACTCAGGCAGTGCTCTGCTCTGGTACCCAGGGGGGTCATCTGTGCTGCTGGACTCACTGGGAGGCAGATCTGGAGTCCATGGAGGAACTGAGTACCAAACCTCTCCAGAGAGTTACCTGTGAACCTTGTCAGGAGTGCAGAGAGGCGTGGGCTGTGTGTGATCTCATTCAGGGTACTGGAATTGTACCCCTTTGGCTCCAGTAATTTTTAGAATTGCATCCAGTTCACTGGGTGTGACTATCTAATGCTTTGGCCAATTTAAATCTTGTTTACATTAGCTTAGTTTAAATTTGGTGTTTAAAGAGCTGTAATTATCTGTCTATGTAAGAAATTCATAGTGATTTAGTGAGATCAATTTTAAACTGATGTTAATTAAACCAGAGAACCTTTTGTGTTTTTACAGATGAGGCCTGTGACAGGCCTTTTTAAACGGCCATGGAGTGAGTATATGCAGCCTTAGAATGGCTTTTTTATGCATGACTGATTCCTTCTGCTGAAGTCAAATTTAGGCTATTGTTTTGTATATAAACTAAAAGAATTAAATTTTAAAGAACATTATGTTCAATTTTTGTTCCCTTGCTCTGAGAATGATTCCTGTTTGTTAAGACTTCTATTAAATTACTCCCAGTATAGCATTTCAGTGTCTTTTTATAGTAGACAGGCTGATGGACTCCATGACCTTTTTTACTTCTGATTTCTGTGATGCTTTTTTTCCCCTCAGACAAAAGAGAATGTAAGAGACTGCTGGGATATTCTAATTTATGGTGATAGAAAGCAGAATACAGAAGCTTAACTGCAGTCCCATGGTGAGATGTGCCACTATTCTAGTGTATGGAAAATGTGTAATTTGCTTTTGTTGAAGGTTACTTGGAGAGAATGTAATGAATGTTGGGAAAATTCTCCTGGGAAGTTTCAGTTCTAATGCTTAAATTCTTGTATAGGATGTCATCGTAGAGAGGTGTGTATGAGGCCTGTGTTAGCAGCTGCTGAGGAGTTTAGATTATCTGCATATCTATCAATGAGAAAACTGACAAAGGGTTGTGGTTAGAGAGGAATGTTAAATGTAAAGAAAAAAATCAGAAACTTGTGTTTTTGGAAGAGCTCTGTGTGGGTGTTATGAATATTTCTAATACCCAATTTATTCTGTTTCAGTGAGTAGAGGGCAGCTAACAGAGGTCAAAATTCAGCTGTGCACCAGATTCCCTTGAAGGGTGATTCTGGCAAATAGGTCCAGTCAATATCTTTTTGTGTTACGGAATGGATGACAGTGCAGGGCTTGTATTCCCATTGATTCCCATTGTGCAGGACAGACAAATGGAATACCTTTTAACTAGCAGTAAATCCATAAGAAAATGAAAGTAGTCACCATGTAATCTTTTACCAATAATACGTATATGAAAATATACAGAAAACACAGACATTACATTACATTCCAATCTCCAACTTTTAGTTTTCATTGTGATCTTTTTATCTTGTTTGGGGTTTTTTTGTTTGTTTTCCTGTTCTCTGCAATCAGCAAATTCATCTTTTCATCTATGTAAGTAAGGTATATGTAAGGAAATCAAGTTACCGAGCAGAGGCTGCTTGTTAATGATATTAATACTTCAGTAATGCTACAAATTATTAGTTTTCCAGGATTGGTAGTTCTTCATGCAAAGCTTTTCCTTTACATTTTGGACAATAGGTAGAACCATAAATCTGAATGACAACTCGTGCAGTATCTCATTAGACCAACATCTGCAGCCACAGGGTGTTACAGTTGCATCTGTTATGGCAGCAGAACCTGAACCACTTGCTGCCCATGGTGCTAAAACATGGATAGGAGCACGGGGAAATTGAACACACGGCAACAACAAGGTTATGAACAAAACTTCTTTGTGATCGTGGTTCTCACCTTTTTGGATGCAGATTCAGTCCTGTCTTAGATGTGCTTGTAAGTCTGAAATCATTGTGGATCAGAGAAACTTGAACTAAGTTTCTGCTTCAGCGTGCTGCTAAGCAAGTTGAGAATGGAAAAGCAGAGTGATACTGGGGATAGGGAAGGTGATGCGATTCATTGTACCCAGGTTTGTGTCCTGATGGAGGAGCTCGTTAGTGAGCTCACTTGAAAACAGGTGCGAACTCTTTAGGAAGTGAATGAATACACACAGTGTTCTCTGTCTGCAGTACGGGCAGTGTCGGTGTTTTGTTGAAATGGAAAACGATGTGCTGCTTGAAATTTCAGAAACAACTCTTTTCACGTGCTAAAGTGTGTTAAGCCTGGAAAACTGCAGAAACACTTACTGACTTTTTCTTCCCCTCGCAGATGATCACCAGCAATTGATGCCGGCGGGCTCTCCACGTAAAAAGAAGCTGGCAAAAAGGCCTGGGTACATGAGGCAAGAAGCTCAGCGACAGATGGAGTTTCAGTCCCTGGGTGCCTGCGCGGGGTCCAGCCCAGCAGAGCTCCAGCACGGCAGGCAGCCCTGCGGGGGCTCCGAGGGCTGCGCTCAGCGCGGGCAGTGCCAAACTAACCTGGAATTCCTGCGCTGCAGCGCAGCGAGCAGTGCCGCAGCCCCTGCTAACGGGGTAACAACACCGGCCGCTGCTGGAAATGCGGCAGGATGCCGCGGAAACCTCTCATGTCGCAATAGTCCGCGGTCAGATAGCACAGGGATAGGGGTTTGCCCTGCTGCCGCAACAGGCAGAGGAGATGCTTCTGCTGCGTGCTGTGCACGGCAGAAAAGCCACAGCACTGAAGTGAGCAAGCCCTCAAACATGTATGCTTTGCATCAGACAGAAGTGAATAACAACTGTGAATATCAAAACAGAGATGGTGTTTCTCATTCTGCTGGTGCACAGGATAGCTTTAGGTCAAGTTTCAGCTTCATACAGCTCTCCCTGAACTCAGCCTCTGAAGTAGATGATGTTGAAGGCAAATCTATTGAGGAAGCTGAGATCGTTCTGCATCCTAAAACCACAGGAAATGTGCAGAAGCCAGAAGAGATGGCACAAACTCATGAGCACTTGGGAAGTTTGTGTTGCTTCTCCAGGTCCAGTGAGGATTTGCAGCATGAGCATGAGCGCCCAGTCAGTGATAAATTACAGGACTGTGAGACTGTCTCTCTCTCGGATGTAGATGCAACATTTTCATATTCTACAGATTCCTCAGATGCAGCATCTGCTGGCTCTTCTGTCACCTCAGGCTATGAAAGTAGCTTTACTGTTAGTGACCATAACTGGGATGCTTTGATGAAAAAATATGAACCAGTGCTACAGGATTGCTTGCTTGGCAACCGCAGTACATTGAAGGTCAGTAATCTCACTTTGGTTTTGATTCCTCTTCCTCAAAATATTTTTATTTATAGTACTAAAATCCAAGTTTATGTAGGAGTTCAGATACTACTGGCTTTTGTGGCCCTTGTTCAGAGTTTTACAGTAGTGCTCTGCATGATAAAAATGAGAAAACAGGTTTTGTTTGGTTTGTTAAAAATAGGTGATATTGTTGCAGTACCCTATTTTATGTTCAACTGGACCTTTGATCCTCTCATTTCTAACATCACACATCAGTTTCTGACTTCAATAAGTACCATTTCTTTTCACAGGTGGCTGTTTTGTCTGCAGTTTGGGGTATGTGTAGTGTAAAACTGGGGGGGGAGTAAGAGCTCTTTTCTTGAAGTATCATGATTTAACAACACTGAACTTTTTAATTGGAAATACTAAGTTGAGCCAAAAATTTTTAGGCAACTTTGTGAAAGTAGTGTGTAATCTAATAGGTGCTCTCTTCACATGAAGAAAAATGAGGGTCAAGTACCTCTCTGTCTCCAGGTGGGAACTGAACCTTTTTGCTTTTCCCCTGCCACTCCAGAGGAGTAGTGGGCTGGTGAGTCAGGAGTCTTTCCTGCATATATGTATATACCCACATTCATACCTACATCATCTACAGGCAGTGTGTTCTTTATAGGAGAGGCATGGGGAAACTTTAAGAAGGATCATTTTTGTTGCATTTTTATGATGGTAGGGTGGGCATTGGAGGAAAACCATTATAAGCTTACCTGACCAAAGGAGGCAAGTATTGGCTTTATTGTGCACACAGGAAAGAGTAACCTGGAGGTTAATATGGACACAATGGATTTCACTGATTTGTTCAAGGTGTACTGAGTGGGTAGTGGGGGTTTTGTTGGAATTGTTTGTTGGGTTTTTGTTGTTTTGTTTTTTTTTTTTTTTTAATATATTTTATTTTGATTGTCTCACTACTGCCTGAGTTTCTTGATTGCCTTTCAGAAACTCAGATCTTTGTAACAGCTCAGACACATACCTCTGAGATGCACTGTGTTGTCTTTAGGCCTAATGAAACAACCTGCTCTGGGGAGACTTTGCACAAACCCACTGTCTGGGTAAGACAGAAGGCTGAGAAACATTTTTTCTTTCTTTGCTTACCATGACATTTGACCTGGGCTTATGATGCTCTCTAATACTTTCTTGTCATAGATGATGTGTGTAGAACTCAAACTAGGTTCTCTTATTTACAGACTTAACACACATTGACAAGGAGCAGTTTCTTTGGTTTCATGCCTGGAATTGCAATGTGCCCATAGTTTGGGACGGTTTAGGAAATTAATTTACTGGAAGTTTGGGAATATATAATGCAATCAAAATAGGAAATGATTTTTCTTTCTTTTCAGTATTGCTTATTTGATAGGCACAAAAGAAACATTGCTATCTTTAATTTCTGTGTTCATTAGTTCACTGAATGGAGAACTCAGATGAATGGATGCCCTCAGATGTCTTTGCCCTTGGTTAGCCGGTGGTGTATGTTTAATTTGAAGCACCTTCCTATTGTAACGATAATGAGGAAGTCTCAAAGTTTTCAGAAGGGAACAAAGACAATGGTAGTCAAGAAAAGGAGAAAATACCCAAGTTGTTGAAATTATGCTTGTCTGTACTTAAAAAGTGATCTTCACTGGTATGTAGGCTATGCCACACTGAAGCAGAAGCAGGTCTTTGATTAGTTGAGCTCCAAATGTGTCCCCAGCCTGCAAATGGAAAGCACTTTACAGTAGCAGCATCAGTCAGTTTGCCGTGGGCGTGCCTGGGCAGTGGCACCCAAGCAGACTTTAAATGACCTGCCACTGTGCATGATGGAATGGACACTGCCAGCAGCAGCACTGCTGTACTCTTGGTGTAGATGGTTGTTATACATCATGTATATGAAAAAAGTGTCACTCGAATCGTTCCTACTGCAGGCTGCCTCAAAACTCTATAAAAAGTCAGGCATAAAACACAGAAAATAATTTACAGTGAGGATTCAGAGCTCCTCCCTTCAGTATCATTTGCATTCCTCACCAGCCTCAGAGAAAAAGCATTGGAGTTTCAGGAAGTGAAAACCTAAATAAAGTAAAGCACAGAGGGAATGGGAATGTATGCAATATTTTCCGTTTGGTTTTTTTCTGCAGCATCCTATAGCCTATTATTAGTCAAACATTTTTGGATACTTTTCTGGCTTTATTTTTACAGTTCTTTTCTTACTAGTCCACTTTCTCATACCATATTAAGAGTGATATCCTGATTTTAAAGATTTATGTGTTGATTGATTTGTGTGTTGATGTGCAGTTTTGATAACTGAGTGCTTCTATTAAGTTGTTGACTGGCTGCACCTATTTGTCTTTATGCAATTTAGAGTTTAAATATGAAAGAGCTTCAGAGAAAAGAGAAATCTTTTGTAAGTGCAGGATGTCTGTAAAGTATGGATTTTAATGCTCTCCCAAGCACTTTGAGGCTTTGGACTTTGAGAATACACTCTGCTTCTTTCTCCAGGCTCACCTTTTTCAGGGTTGATAGTGGCTTGTTTGGTACAGGTCATGCATAATTTTAATGAGAAACACATTCCAATCTTGTACTGCAGCTGTGTTAGGCTGTGGCTGTAATGGCAGTGAGGAGAGGACTACATCTACCTTCTAACCAATTTATTTTAACAGGAAAATCTTATAAAGACCTTACAAATTTTTAGTAAATTTAGAACCTTGGTCCAGACTCTTGATGTTAATGATAAGTATTAACTTTTGAAATAAAACTTTGTTATGGTAAGTTTCTTTTGGGATGTGAGAGAGCACTCTGTATGTGGTTTGGGTATTCTTGGTGTTCTGCTTTTTTTCCTCATCTAGCATTTGCATTGCAAAAATGCAAATATCAACATTATGTAGATGAGCCTAAGTTGTATTTTAATGAAACATTTTGGCTGCATGTGAACACTCTTTTCTGACCCATGACATGAGTATACCTGTTTCAAAATATTCATACTGCATTTCTGTTTACAGAATAAAATGTGGTTTGCATATGGAAATTTTATATTTGTTCTCTGCAAAACTCAGGTAGAAAATTGTTAGAATGAACTTGGGAGCACACTGTTGAGTACAATGTGATCAGAAGTAGATGTCATGCTGACAGAATCCTTTAATAATCATACTTTCATTTATTCAAAGGGTGAAAAATATCCTGCGATTGCACGATCTCCTTTGCTTTTCAAGAAATACCATTTGTTATTCTCTGTATGTGTTTGGACTAAAGCCATGCTTGGCTCAAGTAGCTGCAGTTCAGCTGACTTCTAAATAGGTCTGTCTACTTCAATAGTGGGATTTACTCTCACAATTTGGCCATTGTAGTGATGTAGTAATCCATTAAATTTATATTATGTAGAGGTTAATAGTCTACGTATTTTAAAATGCAGCTTCTTCATAACTAACTTCTTTTTCTTTGCATAGTTAAAATCCTTGATCTTACGGCTGCAGAGGCTTCAGGAAAAAGCAGTAGAGGAAGATGACTATGACAGAGGTGAGAATTGCTCCTCCCTATTCCCCTGTGGATAATAATGCTGCTTTTTTTTTTTCTTTCCTTCTTCCTCTATTAGTATTATTTTGTATTTCCTACATAGCAGTGAGTAGGTGTGGAAAACTAGTTCAATGAACTGTGTTGTTTATTCTGTCGTATGGCAGGAAACAAATTCAAGTAGGTCAGCAGCAGGTAGCAACAGTTTTTATTTTTTTGAGCCACATCACCATGTGGGGAGGTTGAAATCCAAATACCCACCATCTGGATCAGCTGTTTTGAAGCAGCATGACTAAAAAGAAAAGAAAATCAGAAATGAGTGGAAGCTTCAAAAGAGAAAGGACAGGCACTGGCTGCTGACAGAGTGAGATTTGCTGCTTGCCACATTTAGTCATGACCCTACAACAGGGCTCATGGAAATAAGGTCAGTAGCTATTACAGAAGTGAATGATACTGTCCTGTGGGATTAAGTTGATGTCCACTGAGTTCGATCAAAATCAGCAAGAGGATATGGTGATGATACAACTGCTGGCAAATACCTGTCTTTGAATAATGCTTTTTCTTTCAAATGCCTTGGCACTTCTGATAAGCTTTGTGTGTGTGCACGTTAATAGCTAGAGCATCTTTTAACCCACATCAGGTTTCTTATTATTTCCTATTGTGGTAGTCTGTGTTCAGGTACTCATATTTTGATAATCTTAAGGTTCTAAGTTAAATTCTTCTTGTTAGGTCTATCTTCAGTTGGAAGAGCCTGCAAACATTTCATTAAAATCTGCATGGTTACTTCAGAGAATAAGGGTGGGAAGAGACAGCTCCTTTCCTGCCACTTTTATATTCCAGGCTTTTAGGAATTGGGCAGTGGTCAGACTTGTGGTTTGCTGCTCCTAATTAATGTGTGATTCTCTGCAGTTGTAACATGACTGTTTCCTTGACCCCAGAGATGCCCCCAAGATGATGAAAATGTGTTTTGATAGTGTCTAGGGTGTTGGTGTGTAGCGCTTTTGCAAGAGTGGTTCTGTTGGGCTCCCATAGGCCTGCCTGTGTACACGAGAAGAGTCTGCTACTGTCACAAGTCATTCTTTTAGTGAGACATCTCCTAAAGGGGAAAACCTTTCAGTGTGTTAAAATCTGAGGATGTAGTAGATACTTATGGGTTTAATCTCTGTCAAATAGACATTATTGATGTGTGTGCTTTGCATGTGTAATGCTCATAACTCTTCTTTTTTAAATGCCTGTGGGTTGAGCTCACAGTTGGAGACTTCCCAACAGCTGTGTACTTGGTGTGCATGGTTACCACAGATTCCAGCTGGGATTCTCTAGGCAGTCAGCCAGTCTGACAGCAGTATTTCAGTGTATCAGGTGTGACATCTCCATGTGATGCCATATAGTCGTTGACCAGAGGGAAAAATGATGACTTGTGTTGAATCTCACCCAGAAAGCTCTTGTGTAGGATTCTGAGCACTAGTCTTCTACCCTTAAATAAGGCCCAGCTTTCTGTTGACCATCACTTCATCCTTTTACCCTTTTCAATTCCCCCCTAGTTATCAGGCAGGGTTAGCACACCTGCTTATGGCAGAGGGTGGTTTGCAGAATCTTGCATTAATTCCCCTCAGAAAAGCGGTCCGGCTGAAATGTTATCCTCACCAGGGGTTGTGGCACACAGAGAAAAAGTGGTAAGGAGAATCCACAGGTGGGATGTCTGTTTTCTGTGCAAAGTCTGACATACACAGACAGAAAACACTTGTCCTGGTATGGAACTAGATGCTGAGGTGCTTGAGAGACTTTGACTTGGGTTCTTCCATCCCTTTGAAAACTAGAAGTCCATCTTGACACTGTTGTTCTCAGAAAATGATGCACCTCATGTATGCATGTGACCAGGAATCTTTAATTTTATCAATTCCCAGCTTTTGAGTTCTTGACCTGCTTTTTGTCATACTGCTCTTTGTTCCACTTCTGATAGAACTATCAACCAGGGTTTCTTTTGTGACTGTTTTTCATTATTTTCCTGGTAGCTGAACTGGCTTCCTTAGTTTTCTTTTTGTGAAACAGGCAGTGTATCTTCAGGGTAAGATTGCCTGGAGAAGGTGCAGTGCTGCAAGGAGAATCAGAGCTGTGACCTTCCTTCCTCATCTTGCAGTTGCAAAGCTTTCCACCTTTGCTTTTAGAACTATGCTGCTGCTCCTGGTAGAGAACAAAGTCTTCCCTGGCATGAAGTTTGTAAGCTTGTTAAAGAGCTTACAGATCAGCCCAGTGCCAATTTCTGTTCAAGTGAAATCTGTAATTAGCCTTCTTTAAAGAGATCTTATTGCCAAATACTGCTAGCAGGGAATGGAATTGTTGCACGTGCAGAGCCATGATGTGGGGCCATTTATGCCCAGTGTATTATCAGGGGGTGGATATGGTGCATGGGGAGGGCTGAGGACATTTTAACTATAATTCTAGAAGGAAAATTACTGATCCTGTAATTTGGGAAATGACTTTGAGTATAGAGTGAGTCCTCTGTTAAGGGCAGAACTGTTTTGAACCAGAGATGGTGGTAGCGCTGTGTGATGACAATACAGGTCTTGCTCATTTGGAGGTGCTGCAGGGGAAGGATAGTTCTAGTGTGATGAGAATAGCTGTAAAATGTCCTGGACATGGAAGAAGTGAGTAGAGGGGTGGGAGAGCAGGTGGAGGAGGGCTATGTGTGGCTAGACTCCCAAAGAGAAAATTAAATTTGCAATAAATACATTATCATGTGTAACTACTACTTTTGTGGTAGAGTCTCCTCTCCAGCTTCAACCATAGTCAAGAAACTCAAGAGAATTTCTGACTCCAGCACTTAAAGAGTCATCTAGTCTTGCAGGGAAGGCCTCTTGGTGGGAGGGAGATGTGTTAGCACTTAAAACTCCTTTAAGTGCTCAGAACTGGTTTCTGCTGTCTGACACTGCAAACTTCACGCCTTAAGGAAAGGCAAGCATCACAGGTATGACGTTGTTGCTTTCCTGCTCTACAGTACTTTCTGAAAGCTCCTGTAGTTTTAAAGTAATCACTGAAACTGAATTATAAATAAAGTGGTGCCCCTACAGAGAGGGAAGAGGGGATGCACCGTGTTTTCAGCTGTGGCAACAAGATACACAAAGGCAAGCTATTCCCCCTGCAAAGCCATGGACAAATGCCTTGTTGCAAATGGCTCAGGAGTAAGGATATACTTGTTTTACCCCTTTGAAAAAACTCAGGACAAGTGCATGCTGCTTTAGCTGTTAGAGAATATGGTGTCTCTATGTTAGGTTAATGGTAATAAATTCACATTGATTTCCCAAACGAGGGATGATTTTTCTAAGGGTAACCACAACCCCTCTGTTGTTGTTTAAGAGACAAGGGAAGGCCTGTTTAAGTCTTCAGCTTGTTTCTTCCTAGTTTTTCTTTTCTTTAGGTGAATCTATTTGCTCTGTCTTCCTCTTCCCCTTGGGCTTGAGAGGTGCACAGCACAAATGACTCTTTCCATTGCCTGGTTACCTGTGCTGTGCTTTCTGAAAGGCCTGCCTTGGCATGGTTGGGGTGTTGGTATAGAGGAGCTTCAATCAGTCATTCATGCAACTATGTTTTTCCCTACACTTTCTGGTGGTGCCATGTGTGTGGAGTGGGAGATGTTCCGGGAGCCTTGGAGGCTGCTTGGGTTGGAGGCCACCCCCTTGTCCCATGTTGGTGTTTATTTGCTGGAGGTCACAGTGCTGTGAAACCTGCAGGGTCTTCTCTCTTCATGCTGTGAGTGTTGTGGGTTGTTCTAAGTGCAGATGTTCCTTGGCTGTGAAATGCATATTCAGTGAGACAAATATCCTCAGTCCCAGTATAATTTTAAAGAGGAACCATTAGGATGTTATGTGTTTTATTGCTCTTGCTGTTTTTAGGTGCTGAAATATCAGGAAATAAGTGATTATTTTTTTTCTGTATTTACTTGTGGTCTCCTCTTGATGGCCACATTACTGTATGTTTTCAAAGCAGGTACTGTACCATGGGAATATAAGCATTTTGCCTTGCATAGCATATAGGAAAAATTGGTCTGTTCTCCAAGGATCACTTGGAGTGTTGTCATGGCTCATTATTCATGATGGAGCTTGACAGCTCCAAGGTTAAACACACTGCTGAATAAAGGAGGAAAAAAAAAGACTGTGTATTTTGTGTCTGTGGGAGTTGTGCTTGCAGTGGCAGCAAGTGTATTTTGCTCAGGACAAATCTATTGCCCAAACATTTGAAGACCTTTTTCCTGTTCTTTGCCGCTTGAGCTCCTCTTGCCTGGTGCAAGAGGCAAGTGGATTGGTAACTGTCAGGACCAAGTCGTGCTGCTGAACTCCACTACTGGCTCACATGCCATCTTGTTACTCAGAAAAAAGTTTCTGCAGAACAACTGATTCTTTTAAATATTATAATTATTTTTTAAAGACAATTCTCCTTTGCAGATGCATTGCTTGCAACTGGTAGGGAGTGCTAATTCCCCCATGCAATTTGGAGTTAGGGTTCTTCAGTGAAGGTCACTGAGCAGAGCAGAGCAATTCCCCATCAGTCCAACATGACAGGAGGAACACAGAAACATTTATGCCTGTGGTGGCAAAATTTATCCTATCTCAGCAGTAAGGATTCATGCTGTAGATACATTTAACATCATGTAAGCCTTCAGTTATTTTAGGTGAGTTCTCAAAGGATGAGCTATGTGAATTGGTGAACTGCCATGGGCTTGTGCACTGTGTGCTCTGCAGAGAAATCATGTTTGCATGTTTTTTCTTTATTTTTTGCTCTTTGCTTGTGCCCTTTGAGATCTCTTAATACCAATCATCCTTTCCATGTCTCAGGATCTGCAGGGCATCAAGGACAGAACCCTATGGTTCTTCCTATAGGAGGTTGTGTCTCATTTTGCACTTTTTCCCTTAATCACAAGAATAGGAATGGAAAGGACAGACTTAGTAGCTGTTAGTCTCCTGTAGGTTTACACTATAGGAGGGGCTGTTGCTCACTTGAGCCAGCTATTTGTTTTAAGGCAACTGCAGAGAGAGTAAATGAGGGAGAACCATGTTAAGTAATGCTTGGGTTGAAAATGTTAAGTGGCACTCAGAGGAAGGCCTTTGCCACTTCTTGCAGCAGTACTTGCAAATGCTGAATTTTGCAAAGACTCTGAACATCTGGCCAGATGTGTAGCTGTTTGGTCTTTACAAGTTTCTTTTTGCAGTTTAAACTGGAACAGTGTTTTTCCCAGTTTGAAGTACTACTTCTAGTCATAGCTCTTAAACATTTGAACTAATTTGATATTCAGGCAGGTGGGTGGTGTGTTGTTCTTTTTGTTGTCTTTTTTGTTTGTTTGTTTTTTAATTTCTTTTTTCTTGGAAGAGCTGTTTGTAGATGAGGGTTGGATAGAATCCCTGCTTTACTGTGCTTCTATTATTTTGAACTAAAATGCTTGCTTGACAGATGGCTGCTATAACAGGACAGAAACGAAGGCAACTTGGCTTCTTTCTGAGGAAGGACAGGGGATTTGAGAGAAGCTATATCTTGAAATGACTCTCAAAGAACATGTTACTTTGGATTGGACCTGTTTCAGCATGGCATGTACCTTTGGAAGTTGAATCTTCAAACCCAGCTGTATATTTAGTGAAGCTCTCTAGCTGAGGCTGCTGGCTAAATACCAAGTGGTGAATGCTGAGGAGGAGAGAGAGGAGCAGAGCTGCTGTGACACAGGAGACTTACTGCGACCTTGTAGCTGCAGTTGCAGGTCACTGGCTTGTCAATGGGCTTGGGTGGATGGAGCAAATAGGGCTTTCTGTTATGCTACACTGTCAGAGCCTTGTTTCACCACAAGCTTGTAGAAGCTTCCTGAAATCTGTGGGTTAGTCTTCTGGGTTTCATTTTTCTAACTTTCCCATAAAGCTATTAAAGAGGATGGGGGAAAAAGGCCCTGTTCAAATTCTTGAACCCATATATTTGTTACCTGAATCTTGTTTATCTTGTCTTACTCTGATGAATTCAAATAACCTCCCCAAAAGAGTTTGGATAGTTAAGGATAATAAGTGCTTATGTGACATATAAATTAGACTTAATTTACCTTGCAACAAAACAAAGGCAGCACAAGCCTTGCACCTCTACATCTTGTCAGTATTTGTCTAAGATAGCAGACTGAAATGAAAGATAGAAGTCTTTTTGCACATATCCATTTTCTGTTTGGTGCGAGTTGAAATTGTGGACCAAAATGCTGTTGTTCAAATCCTTCATTTTGGCTTCTGTCCACAAGCAGCAGTAACATCATCACTGTTTCTTTTTATGCAATCTATGTTAGGCCTATCCAGTTGCTATTGTGTTGGGTTTGGTTTTTTTAATTGCAAAACTGAGCAGGAATCACAATTTAAAGGTATGAATTTCCTTATCTCGCTGTCAGGTAGACACCTGGAAAAACTCCTTTTAATACAAAAATAGCAGTGACCAGTGCTTATGAGAGGGAGGTATGGTATGCATTTCTGGGTACTTTGACTTCTTGTTTTTAGTCATTATATATGAAACACATGCATCTTCCAACAGGTTCTGGGAATGCTTTTGATGTGAATCCGTATTTTAGACCAGTTGCTCTGTTTCACATCAAAGAGTGTCTTTGAGGTAGAACTGGATCTTGCTGTTGGTCTGGTTATATCTCCACATTGAGAATGCAGCTGTGTTTTCTGTATCTCTAATTCCTCAGCCAATATTGGAGCAGAAACTGCTGTAGTCATGCAGTATCTTGCTTAAACTGTGCAGCCTAAATATTTTTAGGAAGTGGTAGTATTTTATGGGATTGTGCTATGCTCTTATATTTTAATCTTGGCCAGAGTGAGGAGGTTCAGCTACTTCTTGTGATTCTAGAAGCTGCTTGACAAAAGGAAAATTGCAAAGTTTTGGCATGCAGAGTGCTTGGAAGCTTTCTCTGCTCCTGGCCATCTGCTGTCTAAAACTGACACTGCAGGCCACCCTCCTAGGGTGGTGGGGCTCTGTTTCCCAGTCCATGATGCAGCCAAGCTGTTCCCAGACAGCCTGGCTAGTCTTTTACAAACAAACAAGCAATGACAAAAATACGAACAAAGTAAGCAATTATGGGTAATTTAAGATGTTACTTGCTGAATTGCTGTTTGAAGCATTGGGTTCTGATGGGTGTAACTTGGGAGAAGTGTTGACGTGCTATCTGGACAGTACCCACTGAGTGAGTGACATGGCTCTCCTGATACCCAGCCAGCCCATCTGCTTACTTTGCACTTGAAAACAAATTTTACATTCAGGACAGACTTAGCTTTTCCTAGCTCTTTAGTAATATTAGCTCTGGATAAGACAATTGTGTTTCATTTGCAATTTGGCCACTGGAGACAGCATGGCTATTAACTCAACAACTAGAAACTGATTTTGCTGTCCGTGTCTTGCACTTAAGATATTGCCATTTAAAAGAAGAGGGGCATCTCCTCTTTTCAATTATTATCTGCTTAATAAATGACTGGACATGGGCAGAAACTTCTAGATGTCATTATAATGCAATTCCTGTGTGAATTTGGGTTAAAAAGATGCTGAATGAACGTGACTACCATTTGAAAGCAAACATGAAAATATTCCAGTGTGAGTCCTCTGTGGGGAAATGATAATACTCCTTGGTGATTGTTGGATGGTGTCTGGTCAAGTTCCTTAACAGGATGTTTTTATTGGAGATCTCTGCAGCCCTTCCATTGCTTTACAAACTCCTCTGCAAAGTGGGATTGCCTCAAGTCAATTAATTAACTTCTGCTTTCTCTTCAGATTTGCCTCCTCTCCTCCATGTCCACCTGCCCAGACCAAACTGCCCATGCTGGGGTGTGTTCATAGTTCTGCAGGTTCTGATGCTTCACTGCCCTGCCTTTGGCATATGCAAACTTCTGTGTGTTCCTTTCTTATCGTTAACTTGTGGAAGGTAAAAGTAGCAAATATGGTGTTTCATGGAGATCTTTAGTGCTCTTAGGACAGCGATAGGGTAAGTGGCAGTTAGCTTTAATAAAAATGGCCAAGGGGGGAAATTTTAAATTCCTACCACTGTTAAACAATATCATGTGTTGGACAAAGACTCACTGAGACTATAGGAAATGCTGACTGTAGGAGCTTCCAAACTGATGTCAGGTCATGTGAGCTTTAAACTTGCCTACCAGTTCAGTACCAGTCAGGTTTCCTGGTGGGTTTTGATTTGAGGTGTGGAAAGTAAATGGGACATCTTTCTGCTGACTGAGATTTTTTTAAAGTGTGAAAAATAGATAAAATTCATGAGTTGAATTGGTTTGATGTGTGGCATAGTTGGAAAAAAGGCAAGGTGAGGTGCTGTGAATTGGAGGCGTAATTCCAACATGATGTTGGAACCACATACAAATAAAGATGTACAGCCTTTTTTGTTTAGATCATGGTAGAATGTACTGTTGATCTGATTTATTTGTAGGTGTTAATTCATGTGTGCCTCTGGCACTGCCAAGTGCCCCTGTATGCCTCCCTGCTAATAACTCCCTGGAGAGATAACATCTTGGAGACAAGGCTTTAACCCTGGGGTTACTAGAAGCTCTTCAGAGGTCATTCAGCTTCTTGAGAAACTCAGTCAAGGGAAATAAAGAACAAAACCCATTTGGGTTTATATGTGCTGTGGCACCATACAGAGAATCTGTTGCCTTGGACCAGTGTCAGGGAGTGTGTTATTTATTGAAGGATTCGGGATAATGGTCTCAAGGATAAGACCTGCTTATAAATGAGTGGGTTTTTATCTGATTTATTTTTTTCATGATGTGCTGTACCTAAAATGTTTCTATGGTGTTCTAATATCCAGCCCTAAACTTGGAATAGGCTGTTCTAAGATCAGGAATTGCAATATGTAAATTTCAGACATTTCAGTTTCTGCCTCTTGCCTGAAGAAACTTTGAAGGGGCATGGTGCAAAGAGGTCTAACTGATGTGATCTGAAAAGCTGGTGTGCTTGAGCTATATTGAGTGAGAACACACAGGAGACATCTTGAATTTGACAGGAGTAGCAAGATCACTTCAATATTTAAGCACTCTTGAACAAAAGTGTTTTATAAGGTTTTTGTCTAACTTGAATTTCAGTTTTGCAAAATACGTGGGAAATTTTTCTTTGTTTTCTTCCATTTGTGTTGTGAAGCAAATGAGATTAGTCTTTAACTGCAGGTACAGGTGTTGACCTTCTGGACTCAAATACACTCATTCTCAGTGTGGGATTTTGTCATGGCCATGACTTCCAGACAAGCTTTGTCACAGGGCAATGTTTTTAGGAGTCTGACCATAATCAGATAAGCTTTTAGACACATTGGTGTGGAAGAGTTTGCATGCCTGAAAGTTTGTCTTACTATTATAACTCAGCTACTTGGCCTGGCTTGCTAGTTAGCAGGCCAAGCCTTGTGCTACCTGTTTTGTGGTGCTGGGATAAATGTATTGTAGGCAATAGTGTGGTGCTGTGATGTGTATGAGGAAAAAAGACAGTTCTAGCTTTGCTTTACAGAATAGTAGACTCCATGCTTGCCTTTGAAACTTCACGGTGAGAATATGACGTTTGCTTCTCTAAAACTGTCAGCTTGGTGCTTAGTAGTAGCTGGTAATGGATAATGTCAAGTAAACTACCAGTTTTACCTGCTTCATTAAATCTGAATAACCAAGGGAACATATGGATAACTAAAATCACGATCTAGGAAGGGTTTCTTTTCATTAAAAAGAAATCCTGATCACGTATTAGAAAGCTGGAAATTCAAAAGTAGTTTGGAATTTCCCATTGTGCATACCAATAGCAGTAAAACAAATGTTGCTGGAATAGAAAATATTTTTAGAGACTTCTGGAGGAACTTTGATTAGCAAAGATCTTCTGAAAGTACAGGTGGAGAAAAGCTGGTGTCACTAAATGGTGTGATTTTTCTTTTTTTCCCCATCTTTAGTTTTCCTTATAGAGGTGAAGATCAACCATGCAGTCACACCAGTGATCTGTCACTTCTAGAGTTGTACATAATTTGAAATGGATAATGGCATCAAAAAAAAGGTGTATGAGTAGGGTTGTGAATATCAGCCCCATTCTGGAACTTAATTCTACTTTATCTGTTTTTGAAGCAAATTATTTTTAGTCCTTACAGTTTTATAGTTTTAAAGTGAAATGTGTGTTTAACCCCACCCCAGGCAATACAACCGTTAAGTTAATTTTTCTTGTGTTATCCCATGAGTGTTAAATGCTCTCATGTATTTTTCATTTATGGTAAATAAAGCATATGATGTAATGGGATGACTTTTGGCTGCTGCTCTGCACTGGGCTGAAGCTGGGCTCTTTTCAGTCTGAATCTTGAGTGACAGCAAGAACTTTATTAGTGGGAGTCATTTAAAATTAAATGGCTCTTAATCACAAGCACATAGGAATGCAGAGAGAAAAGATTTCTGCTGTACCCCACAACACAGTGCAAAGCCTACCAGGAGGGTTATTGCTGATCTATCAAATACCACTCAAGGGGAACTGATTTCTCAATCCTTTATCTGAGCAGGAGTCAAACTGGTGACCTGTAAGCAGAAAGCTCAATAGCCCATTAGTAGTTCTGCTGAGGTCTTCTGTTTACTGGTTTGAGAAAGGAGCCCTGGTGGCTTAAGGAGGCTACACTGATTTTGACCTCCTTCAAACATGTAAAAGCAGTAGCTGCTGCTCGGTATTCACAGGCCAAATGCCATGCTTTGTTGCCCATGTTCATAGAGAATCTGCTGTCCTGGCCCTTCTAAGAACAAACAAAAGGAATAAAACAAGAAGCTCAGCTCTTCTAAGTGCACAGCAGTAATTAAAATCAAACTCAAATTCATATCGAAGTGCAGGGGTGTTGGTTTGAAGTATTTTAATTGTGACCTTTATGTGGCAGAGAAAACACTTTTGAGCAAGAGCTGGAATAGCCCCATTCACAGGCAGGCCTCAACAACTGGTTATTCTGGTGCTGTCTAATAATATTTTCAACTAGTGAAGAGTTCTGAACAAAGAGGTTCTGGGCAGGCTATGTCACTTGCCTTGCAGGACCTAGGATAAGAAGACTCAACTTGTATGTATTAAAAAAAAAAAATCATAATGTTGTTTAAAATGACAAAATCTTCCAGGGAAAGTAATGCTGAAGATGTGGAGGAGGATAAAAACAAGAAGTATTTGGGGTGGGGGGGCGGGGAAGTCCAAAGTAGAATTACTTCAGAATTAGAATTTAATTCTATTTAGTTCTGTTTCAGAGCTCTGTGCCTGCACAAGCACTGCTACTAGAATGGTTTTCTGATATAATTATTCTGCCATCACAAATCTGTTAATGTCTGCCTGTAGAGAAGTCTGAGTTTTATGCATTTTTGTATTTCCTGTCTCAGGTGCTTATTTCTAGACCTGTAACTCCCAGGACTTATTATGAGGAATACACAGGATGCTGTTACTTCATTTAAATGACACTTGGTTTTTTGGGTTATTTTTTTTTGGAATGTTTTTGAAAGCAATCATGAAGTTCCAAGTGAGGAGAGAAATCTGGCAGAGAAACAAATAATCTTTACTCCCCATGTCATGCACTGTTGCTGCTTTGCTTGTTGAGTGCACCTGCCTGGCTGTATGCAAGAGGTGTTTCTCTCTGCCCTGCTCCTGCTTTCAAAATATTTAAGCTCTTCCTACCTATAGGTGTTGTATTGACTGACCCACTCAGGCTGAATATATAGGGGCAGCTTTACATGCTAATATTATTCCATTGTTACTGCTTCTCTCAGGGAAAAAAAAAAGACAAGAAGTCCTTTCCTTTTCAATCAAGCAAGGAGAAGGCAAGGCTGCCTGTCTGTGTGTGAATGGCTGATGCCTCACCAGTGCAAACAGATGGGAGTTACTTGGGAACAGTGTGGGCAGCAAAGCAGCTGAGCTGTATTTGTCTTACTTTCTTTACTTGTGACACCCTTGTTTGTTGAATGTAGGAAAAAAATATTCATTATGTCAAAAAATGTGAAATGAAGCTTTTTTGGCTTGTTAAAGTGTCCTGAAAAATGCTGCTTTTGCTCAGAGGAGGAAAAAAACAATGAATTCAGTTCCTGTTCAAGCCAGACCTCAGTTCTGTGCTGACCTGAAGAAGTGTAGGTCATGTGAGGGCTGGAATCCTTCAGGGGGATAATGTAGCTGGCCTGCTTCTGCTGGACAAGCATCTTCTGGGCTGTAGCTTGAAGGAAGTAAACTTGAACTTTGACTTTAACAGGCCTGTGCTGAGAGGTTTCTTGGTCCCCCATGTATGCTCTTGTAGGGACTGTGCTATTGGTGATGTTCACCACATTTCCTGGCCTCCCTTGGGTGCAAGCAAGAGCATAGTTTCTGCTGTCTCTCTGACATCAGGGGCCAAGTTTGCCTTGCATGCTGTGCCTGCTTTTAATTTGTTTAGAAGCCCTTTCTTTCCCTGCTTTAATTTTATAAGGTATAGTTCCTTAATAGGAACCTCCTTACAAATGCCTCTAATTGTTCAGAGTGAATGCTGATAGGAGCAACTAATAGCAAACGTAATGTTTGCTTGCAAAACCAGTTTTCACTTCTGAAGTTTGGAGGGATGGAAAATCAGTTCTTCAGGGAAGCGTACCCTCCTTGATTCTAAATAATCCTGGCTCTCCCTTTCCTCTATTTCTGTTAGAAAAGTGAACTTCTGTGCTCCCAATTTCCAGCTCTAGAGTCCAGTGTGCTGCCTGGCCTTCCCTGCGCTTCCCCAAGTCTGTTCTTTCTGTAACAGAAGGGGGTAGGTCAGTGGCTTGTGTGTCTTCCCCACTGCTGCAGCAGGATCCTAGAAGCTCTGGTGTTCTTAGCCAAGAGCAATGAACAGTTTTTCCATGTAAAGCAGGTGCCTTTAGGGTTCACATTTCTTTGTAGGAAGATGTAAAGAGTTGTTTGGATGGTTGGTTGTTCAGGTATGTATTGTTGATGCCTATTAGACCTAAGGAGTGTCTTCTTTCTCATGCTTTGTTTACACAATCGTAATTTCTTTTCCCCTATCCATTACAAGATTGCACTTCATATCTGCCCAGAATTACCAAAGTCCATTTTTAATATCCAAGATTTATCTGTCTTGTAATGCAACAGCACATTGCTCCTAATATCTCCAATGCCTACCTAAAAGAAATACTGCTGAATGTTACCTGGGGTGCCGAACTTCTACAGTACCCTCGGGAAAGCAAAGAAAGCATTTAGGCAACCAGAAAGGCTCTCTTTACCAAAGTAGACTGGATAACCTTTGGAAAAATCAAGAAAATAGTGTGAAATACCAGATTTTTTTTCTCAGTTCTCATCTGCAGGCCAGTTGACTCTTGACAGTCGGAGGTCTTTTTTGAAGTGATGTGTGGCATGCAAACCTGTCATCTTGGCTTCCAAGCAAGTAGGCAAATGATTGAGTTCAGTTAAAAGTTGCAAAAAATACCAATCATCCCTTCTGTGCAAAGGGGTTTAAAGTAGCAACCCAAACCAACTTGCAATAGAAAGATAGAGAGACTTCCCTGATGTTAATATTCTACTCAGCCAAGGTTAGCTAACTGCTGGAGACTTCTTTTGAAGGTTAGGATGAAGCTGGTGCTATGCTTATTTCTAATCAAAGAATGTTCTTGGGAGCTCAAGGTAGGGTCAAAAAGTTGAATGAATATTTCGTTACTGCCAGCTCTCATGAAGTTCATGACTGTCCTGCTTTACAACTTTTTCTCACTTCACTTGGGACTTGTCAGGCCTCACCCGGGATACTGAGTTCAGTTTTCATCCCTGCTACAAAAAAAAAGTTGTGGACAGGCTGAACAGGGTCCAGAGAAGAACCATAAAGATGACCAGAGGGCTGGAAGCCTTCAGTGTGAGAAAAGGCTGAGAGAACTGGCTTTGTTCAGCCTTGAGAAAATAAGGCTTAGGGGCAGACCTTGTCACTGTGTTCTCATATTTAAATGGTGGCTACAAAGACGATGGAGAGTCTGATTTTGCAAGGAGTAATGGGCACTAATTCCTCCTAGAGAGTAACAGTGCCAACTGGATGCAAAGAAAATTTTTCTCAGTAAGACCAACCGTCATTGGAATAAGCTCCTTAGGGAAGGGGTGCATTTCCCAGTGTTGGATATCTTTTAGGTTCAGCTGGGCAGGGTTCTGGGGTGTCTTGTCTGGACTGTGCATCTCTGAGAGGTTGGTTCAGGTGATCCTTGAGGTACCTTCCAACCTGTTCTATTATTGATTCTGCTTCCTTCTATTGGTGAGGAGCCTAATTTGGCCTCAAATACCTGTTTGAGAAACACCCTGTGTGTTTGGGATATGTTTAGAAGTATTGTGATGTGTTTAGAGCTGAACTGCCTGTGCACAATCTTTGTTCAGGTGGTGCTCTTGCCATGCTTGGTTTTTGATCAGTATTTAAATGGCCTCTTCCCTTATTGCTCAGCTGCTTCCAAGCATAAGCAGCTACTTGTTACTGAAAACTGTGGGGATGACCATAATGGAACAGGAAGTGCTGATTACCAGGGTGACACCAATGGGAAATACGAATCTGTCAGAACTGTTGTCTCTGGGTGGATTTTGTGCTCTGGTGTTTTCTACTTGTTCATTCAGAAATACTCTGCTTGGGGTCCCTTCCTGGCAGAAGGGCTGTCAGACAGCTCTTTGCTTACTGTCCTAACCTTGGCCATGAGGATTTGCCAGGGCTCCTACTGTGCAAATTCAGCCCCAGCAGATGCTGGTTTAGAAATAAAGCCGAACTAGGAAAGGAGTAGAAGACACTGTGCTATAGGATATCTTAATATCTGAGTAACTTAATCTTTTTTTTTTTTTCAGACAGTAAGCAATATAAAGAGTCAGGTTAAGTACAAGAACAAATAATGGTTTGTTTTGCTTCCAAAGGAAAATTTGTGAAACTTGATGGAGTGACCAGGAATGCCTGAGGTATAACAGAACTTTTGCTGCTTATAACAGAACTTATTTTTGACCTTTTTTTACTTTTATGCTAGTTATGTTGTTTAATAACAGTGGAGGAAGAAGGTGAATGTGATGACAGTGCAAATGATGTGGCATCGGGGAGAACTTCTGTAGAATTTTTTGTTTTTTAAAACAAAGGCTTTGATCATTGGTGAAGCTCAGTGACTGGGATATAATGTAAGGCAGTTGTACAGAGGGAAGTATTTAATAGGAGGGTTTTTTTTAAAGAATAACATTAGAATTTTACTTTCTCTGAAACTTTATGCAAATACTTCATTCCATTTTTTATTATACTCTTTCATGTATTTGACACATTGCCTATTTTACCTGATTGTTCCTTCTGCCTAAATGTGTTTAAAAAAGTTATTTCTGGAAAGTTTTTTTGAAAGTTAGTATGAGGGGATTTTGTCTGAGGATTTATTTCTAAATGTTTATCATAGCATAACTGCCTTAAATATAAGACATAGCAGCCTGGTAATTCTTGGAGCTTACTGAAAGAGGTCTGCAGGATTTCCCAGCACCAGAGGTGGGTGCAGTATTGCAGAGGCTGGCAGGCTGCCCTGTAGGCTTTTCTCTCCATCCTTTGAAGAGTTGAAACATCCAGTTGTCACTGCTGCAGGCAGGATCCAGTGCTGGGTGGACCCAGGTCTGATCTAGTCTGGCAATTCTTGTCACTTCAAGACTGTTATGGTTTCTTCTGCTGGTATAATATGCTCATGTTTTGTTGTATGTACTTACTGTGCTGGCAAAGGTATAAGGTAGCATCTGTAAACTTTTCTTTTTAGCCCTTTATAAAGCAAAATATTTTTTTTTCCTGCAACTTAGGCTCATGTAACCACTCCAGCCTGCCAATAGTCTCTGTGTCTCAGAACCCCACTGGCTTCAGTGGATATTTAGGTTCTGGATCCATAAGCTTTCCCGTCTTCAGACAGGAGACAGCCAGCCAGGGCAAATTTTATTTGCACAATATGCATCTATTTGATGAAGTTTCCAAGTAAACAAATAACTTCTTCCAGAATGGGAGGGGCGGGGGTGTGATATTCTTCAGAATATTGTATTCTGCCAATGCACTTACAACTAAAGCATCTAAACATTGAGGGATATTCATCAAACACAGTGCTTCGTTAGCCTAAAATGCTTAAAAATTGTATTCTCTGTCTCTTACTGAGAAGCTGTTTTCTTTTGGGTTTCCTTTACTGCAGCTGCCTGCAGCCCAGCATTCTGATGCTGCCATCATTCGTGGTGCTTGTCACTTAAGAAACCACTGTGGCTTTCTGTGGTCTTGGTAGTGTTGTTATTGAGTGTGTTTGAATAACTACTTGAGTTTGACACAGTTAGGAAACGTGCCAGAGGGTAACACAAACATCATTCCCATTCTTGCATGTGGCAGCTGAAGTGGCAGTGAAGAGGTCTGAAGAATGCCAACCTGTCCCTTTGCCAGCTTCCAGCCTTCTCTTCCCTGTGGAAGTGAAAACCTATGAAAGGAGATACACGTTACTGTGCTATACCAGATTGTTTCTTTTTAGTGGGGAGATAGTGCTTTGAACAAGGGCTGTGTGACTTCAGATACCTGTTACTGTGTCTCTTAGAGTACTTACTGACAAGATGGCCTCATCCTGTTCTTAATGATTTAATTTCCATTAGTCTCATTCTGGAACCGTTCAGGTAGTTGATGTTTATTCTGTATCTTAGGGACAGAGTTGCAGCTGTCTCTGATTAACTTCTTGTTTCTTTAACAGAGTGTTGTTTCTTTTTGTTTTAATCTAAAGCTTGCTTAGGATGCAGGCAGTTTTTAATTCTATTCAGCTAGTATCTGGAAAGTCTAGTAAGACCTAAGCTGCTTTGCAGTAAATATGAAAGTACAGTGCTTACAAGCAGGGCATTGATTGCATGATTATTTTATTTTTGCTTGTTTTAGAGTTGACTCTGAAATATTTCTACCACACTTCCCAGTAACTGCCAAATTTCTTCCAAACTTGTCTTGATGATACAGGATCTGAATCTTAAGCAATAGTGTTGAATTTTTAATCTTTTGTTAGTAATGGGAGCTGAGAATAAACTGAATTGTGTATGAATCGAGTGGCAGAGGGATGAAGTGAGATGAGGAGAACCTGAACATCTTCTTTTCCTTTCTATTCCATCATTGCATGATAAACCTCCAGGCTTCCATGAGTGACAAGGTTCATGTGTCTGTACAGGTTGGGTTGTTGATCCCTTAGCCTTAGGATTTCAGCTCCAGCATTAAAATGGCCTGATGCTACCTTCTGTATTTGTATATGTTAATTTTATATTTTACAACACACTGTGATGTCACCAATGTTATAGTGATACTTTTTGAAGAAGAAGAAAAAAGTTTTGATAAGACAGGAAAAGGGAGCTAAAAGAAAGAAAAAACCCCAACCCCCAAGAGATTTCCTTTTTTTTTGTTTGTTTGCTTTGTTATAGCCTACATAATCATATTTGCTTTTTGCTATTTTAACTTTAGGCAAGCTATTTCAGTCTGCTTCAGGTGAGCTGTCCATAAAATAGGTATATAATCAGTTGACATACCATAGTCCTTTGAGTTCTAATTAAGTACTCTAAGCCCACTGAACTCCAGTCATGAAATGACAGTAATGTTAGTTTGTCATGTCTTGGGAAGAAATGAAGTACTTGAACTCCTTTTTTTTTTTATTTTTTTTCCCTCTATGATGTAGATTACAACAAAGTTATTTTCTGTAGTAGCAATTATGGGATGGAGTGACCTTTACCAATCTAGACATTGATGTAGTGGAAGGGACATTTTTCCACTTGACCTTTATGCAATGTGTTGGCTTGCTCCGTAGCGCCAAATGAGTTGCAATTGACAGATTTGATGGAGCACTGACTTGATGGGAGCTTATTGTTTGGAAGCACTTGTGTGTGGAAATGTGGAGCCCCTAGTAAATAACGTGATAAGTTATTTGCATGTCTTCCATCACTAAGGAACAACTTGCTTGGAAATGACTGCTGCCTAAATTGCAATTTAAATGCTGGTTAAATGAGATTCCAGTAAACCCTATCAAACAGTGATTATTTCAGAAAACCAAAAACCTATTGGCTTAACTTTTTCTTTCTGCATTGCTTTGTAACTACATAACAATGGTTTTCTCTGTTTTAACATTGCTACCTGTTTTATAAAAAGCAAAGAGGAATAAATATCAGATAAACAGTTTTCAGTGTATAGAAAGAAAACCACGACTTTCAAGAGGATGGCCACATGTGTGTGTATGTGTCTGTAAGTAAATGCATCCTACCCATAGATATGTGTGTGTGTGTATACATGTGTATAAATAGCTTTTTTGGTTATTTAATAATATATTAGAGTTATAATGGCCAGATATAATTTGGGAAGAGAGAAATTCTGGTTGTTGGGAGCTGTAAGCACGCTCAAGGGTGGGCATAGTGGATAGTGTAAAGAGAACTATAAAATGAGAACCAAACCATCCAGCCCCACTGCTCCAGCCAGGAAGTGCAGATGTTAGCTGCTCTTCAGATCTGTTAAAATAAAGTAGGGAGAGGATTGTGCTTGTTGAAGAGAAATTTAAAAGCAGAGAGCAAAAGTCAGTTATTTCAGTTGTCTTGTTCTAATCCAGTATCTCTTTCTGCTCTGGTGGAAGGCTCTGGATACTTCCTGTAAATAAGATAATTGCATCTCTAAAATGGATAAGAAAAAGTTGTAGAGGAACTCAGGATCTACCTGAGACTATTTAAGTAATGAATTATCTTGGCTTTTAAAAGCCGTTGAGCAGCAGGACTGAGAAAAGAGCAGCAAATGCCATCTGTCTGATCTACATATTTTACCACAGTTCTTCTTAAACTGTCCGTTGAGGTAAAGTCAAAAAGAGCTGAATGGGTGTGGGAGGGGAAAGCAGCTCAGCTCTCTCCTGTTGCATTTGCAGGAGATATTTGGGGAAAAAAAATTAGGTGTTTATAGAGGTTGCTGTTAACAACAGACACATTAACATATTCCTTGTTTCTTCAAAGGCAATCTGCTCAAACAATTTCAGTAACAGGGAATGCTGCTGAACGGAGTCAAGGTGGGAGGCTGGATAGGAATGTTTATTTTGCTATGGTAAAACAGGTTGTGTGGGTGTACTGGCATAGAATGAAACTCACAGGAAGATTCACTACTGTAGCAATGCTCTTTGATTTTAACTAACAGAGTGCAGATTAGTTATTGTGAAGCTGTATGCTAATAAAAACTATTTTCTTGCCAAGTTTTCATTTGTAGCTAATGCATGCCACAAAAGATAGCAAGCTTTAATGCATTTATTTTACATGCCTGGAGAAGATGTGCTGCAGGGGCTGGAAGCAGAACCTGCATCTGGTGAGCTCCAGCTCTGGGGTCTACAACAGGATCACACTTGAAATAGGTTCTGCATTTTGTCTGTGGGTTCATATAAAAATGGCAGATCTCTCATCCTTTCTGGAGCATCTGCTTTTCTGAACCCCTTCTGGAGAGCCTGGCAATATCCAAATCCCTCTCCCCTAGCTGTTTCTAGTGGTGCATCCATCAGAGTCCCACTCTTCTCCTCCTTCCCCTTCTCACCTGGCTCTGTCAACACAGACACTGGTCTGGCATTTCCACTTTCATTTCCAGCCTCTGGAGGCCCTGCTGAACAGGGGGAGGTGCTGCTGGAGGCAGTGACCCTTCATGGGCTCAGGCTGGGTGAGGCAGTGAGCCTGTATGTAAAATTTTCAAGTCTTCTGGCTTCAGTTGCGAGGACCAGTGGAGGTGCCCTGGCACTGCTGCATTCCACTCAGGTTGGGCATTTGAGAGGCTCTTCTGTGGATCTGCATGCTGGAGGAGGTTGCACTTCTTGCAGTGGCTGTCACTGGGTGTTTTCTGCTGTTCCTCTGTGAGCACAATCCAGCCACGCCTCTGGTTGCATTTAGTGGTTGATGGGGTGCTGTTTCATTCCTAACTGCTTTGCTGAAAGCACTGCTTTTGGCACGAAAGTAGAGTTAAAGAGCTGTGGAACTTCCTTAGAGAGCCTTTGTTCTTCCACCTGCTGACCTCTGCAGAGCTCTGCCTGTGCAGCTCTACCTGCTGTCCTGTGCACTTGAGGAATAATAGTTCTTAGACCTGAAACACTTCCAGGAGCTCAGAACAAGGATGAAAGGCATATTGTAAATGTAAAAAGCTAAAGTGCATATGAGAAAGGAAGGAAGGTGGGGAATAATGATAAAAAAACCAAACCAAACCAAAACCCTCCAGGATCCCATTTGTTAAAACAGGGAAGAAGATGAGCTTCACCTGCTTTTGAAATGAGAAGATTAAGAGGTGACTCCAGTGAGTGAGAGTCCTTTATATGGAACAGAGTCTGAAAAGCTCAAATTATAAAGGGTTAATACAAGGTTTCTTATGCAAGGAGCAGTTCAGATTGTGTAATTACACCTGTCCTTTCCTCTGAAGATCTCACACAGGTGTTAATTAAGCCTAATGAGGCCCCTGTGGAGCAATTATTGCTATCTGTGTTTTTACAGACAGGACCTAGAAGCTGAAAGGAAGAAGGTTATTGGCTCGAGACCTTGTAATGCAGCACTGTAGAATTGGTGTTCATGGGAGAATACCCAGTGTGACTTGAAGCTGCCTGGCACAGTCATGGCAGAACCCACCCATTTCATGAAACCATGCTGTGTCTCCCAAATGTTTTCTCTTTGCCTGAAAATGTAGGTATGTCTGGATACATAAAAAGAAACTGTGGGGTAAGAAAAGTTACTATTTCTAGATGGGCAATCTTGATTATGCCTATAACTGCTCCTGGGTTTTCCTTTCTTTGTGTGTGTGTTACGCTTGTGATTTGCAGGCTCCTGTGATATTTTGGTTAGTATCCAGTGTTTTGTGAGGCTTATGGGAACCAGCAAGAAGGAAAATATACCTATGTTGTTGAGTTTTCCTATAGTAATTCCTTTTATGTGTTCGTTTTCAATGCAGAGCAGATGGATTGTTTTGTCAGTTTCCCATAGGGAAATCAAACAACTCTTAATTGTTGTTTTGCTTCCTGTAGGACTCCTGAGCTGTTGATAATTCCACAAAAGAGTTCTTTAGAAGCACCGGTGGATGGATAAGGATGGGGAAACAGAAAATTTTGAGATATTCTTACACTGCTTTTTTTGTAGAATGTTGGATTTCTTGAGCAAATCATCTAAAACCTTTCATCATTTCCTGACCATACCCCACATAGATTTGGGGGGTTGCCTGCCTTCTATTTACTTGTTCTGTTCCTTGTCCCTGGTGGTGGTATTTGGGCAGCTCCAAGACCAAGCTTGACAAAATTGCTGCCTTCGTTGTGTCTGGAAGCTTCTGTAACAGGTTGAATGTGGTGGTGGCATTGACTCTCCCAGTGCCACAATATGTTGGTAGAGATCTGTTTCAGGGAGGTGACGCCTCTGAGTTGTCAACTCAACAAAACACAAGTAATTTTTACAATAAGAACCTGCAAAGCTGCCAGCATATGAAGTATGGATAGCAGAAGAAATGTCACCTCTGAGGTTATCTCAGTGAGATGTGGCTTTGATTCAGTTCAACCTGACACTCTTTTTCTTCAGAAAAGTTCACTTAGTGCAGTGCTCTGAGCCCCACAAACTTCCTGGTTTTTTTACAGGGTTTGGTGACATTTTGGGAATGTCAGGAATGTAGGATGTTTTGAAATTCAGGATCAATAGGACAAAGTGTGCTTGAGATTACTTTCCAGAGTGGGAAAAAAATAGAAAAGGGTATGCAGCATTTACATGTGATATTTTATATTTTTTTGGCCTTGCAAAGGAAGTTGCAGGATCCAGCTACAGTTGTCACTGCCCAAAGTTATTTGAGTTGTGTGTATGCTTTGGTACCAAAAACAGACTTGGGAAAGCAATGTTGAAGATGGTAGTTAAGAAATAGATAAGAGCTTAGCATTTGTATATGTAAGTTAAATAAACTGTAGGTGTAAGTCAGATAGCTAAAAATTGTATTTTTGCTGGTTTTGGAAAAGAAAAAAGATTAGAGAAGCAGATGCTAGCTGGAAGATGTGGGAAGGGGAGAGAGGATCAAGGGGCAGCAACAGTGAGAGGAGAAACTGGGGTATAAGAGTGCCTGTGAATTGCTGAGAGGGAATTGGTTAATAAGGGCAAGTTCAAATGGAAGGGCAGGAGATAAGTCACCAATATTTACAGCTAGCAGCTATTCTGTGCTTAAATTATTTTCTTTGCCATTGAATTTTGATTCCTGGAGCTGGTGGAAATTATTGGATCTGACTAGATACAAGGAAGAAATTTTTTGTAGTGAGTGTGTTTGAAACTCTGGAACAGATTGTGCAGAGAGGTGATGGATGGATGCCCCATCTCTGGCAACACTGAAGGTCGGGCTGAATGGGGCTCTGAGCAACCTGATCTAGTTGAAGGTATCCCTGATTGTTGCAGTGGGGTTGGACTAGATGACCTTAAAGGTCCCTTCCAACTCAAACTATTGTATGATTCTATGAAAGTCTAACTTTTGTGAATCCATTTTTTGTTTTGACAGTCAGAATAGTCTGAGAACAAGTGACAAATGTTGTAAACCATTCTATCTAATTGCTTGATTTCTTAGGATATGGCCCTTTCTGTATAAAGTAGAACAGTGTAACTTCTGGGTGCTAGAACAGTGATGGATGGTAGAAATTGGAAAAGTGGCCAGGCTGAACTAAGTTGGCATCTTTCATTTGCTATTTTTTTATTTGCCTTTATTTCTTAAAGTAGTTTTAAAACAGTTTTTGGGTTTTGCATCTACTGATGCAGAGTGCTTGGGGAAGGCTATCAGCTTAATTTGATGGTGGAGTTGTAATTCTTGAAGAGCACTGGGAATAAGGAAGAAATAATAAAATTAGATCTATGTATTTGAGACTGTGTTGACTATTAATGTGGGAGCGGAGACCTGGAATTCAAGCAAACATTGAGTCGTATTGTGGGAGCTCAAGAAGGGGAATGCAGGGAACAAGAGAGTCAGAAAAAAGATTGCTTTAACCTAAAATAAAATTCTGGCATCCAGGTGCTCATCCATAATGAATGGATGTACTGTTTTCAGCTCTGTTACCACAAAGACTTACTTTATCTTCTCTCTCCTTTTGTTTCTAGAAGCTTCATGTTTCCTTGTAGAGCTCCCCACAGCAGTTTTCAGAGCAATTGCTTTGGGGCTGCATACACACATTTATATTCTCTTTATAGTTCTCTGTGTGTAATATTCAATCAATAAAAAATAGTATTTTTTACCTTTTCATCAGTGTGCCTTGCCACAGAAGGAAGATAATGTTGCCTAAGTGCATTTTGTTTTGTTGGTGTTGATCTGTAGCTGGTGGCTTAAGCAGAGCTACAAGCTGATTTCTTCCTCTATTATAGTCCTTGGCAAACATAGCACACTTTAATATACACCACACTTCAAAATTTGTGCTGTTTGCTTTTAAACTTCAAGCAACTCTACATCTACTTATTGGTGTTTCTTAGCCTAGACTTTGTGCTGCTTTGTTCTGCATTTTTGCAACATGGCTTTTAAAACTATGAAGATAAACCTTTGTGGAACACTGCTTATATTATCTGTACTACTTTGTGACTTCTCTCACACAAAAAATAAAATCTTTCAAAGAGTATGCTTTATGATGGTGTTCTCAATACATTGAGGCTAGGCAATAATAAAGGATCCTTTTCTTTGTTTGACAGCTGGAACAAAGCACTTTAGATTCACAATACGTGCTTAAATAGACCCTGGTACAAAAAAGTCCCAACATAATCAGATTGTCTCTAGTTATAAAATCCTTGCTATAAAAGCCCAGATATAGACCATCCAATTTAAAAATTTCTGTCTGGAGTATTTAGAACTTTATAAAAATTACAGGTATCTTACAATATAATGCAATTAGTTGTAGAGCATTGCAATTTTTACTGTTAATTGACTCACCTGTTTTCTAATCAGTCCATGGCATTTATTTAGAGGCAGTGAAGAAAGATGTTGGCTTAGAGATTCTTGGAGCAAGGGAAGGGACATGGTGAACTGGGATTGAATCGTCTACAGCTGACATTAATATACAGCTGTCAGTTCTTGTGTATGAACTGCACTGCTTGGAAACATCCACCAAACCTTTTCTTCTACCATCTCCGATAAAATAAGGACCTGTATTGCAAGCCAAGGAGCTTTGCATTGATTTCTGCCAGCTTCCTTGTCTGGAGAGATCTCTTTCAGAGTAGAATTTAATGCACAGTAGCTGTCTGTGCCATTGTGCTGCATTGCCTGACATCTGTAAAGATACAGATTTGACCTGGAGTCAGTGGTATGTGTTTTTCTTTATTTCTCTAAAATCTCATATGTAGTGACAGTACTGTCAGCACTGCTTGCAAAATAATGTTGGTATCAAATAAAGTGCACAAGCAATCAGCTTATTTTTTCCCTTTCAATGTATCTTTTGATATTACTGTAAATTATTGTGATGGTAAAGTCATACTGGAAATGTGAGAATCTTGGTGGTTTCATTGGAAACTTTATGAAAGACTTTGAAAAGCAAACAGTCAGTGGGGCATTGTTTAATTTTTATTGTGAACTGACTAAAGGAGAAATGATGTCTCCAATGTTTAAATGCCTATCTGTGAACTCTTGTGGTGTTTGAAGGAAATTACAAATTCACCAAATCTGAAGAGAAAGACTATAGGGGATAGAAACTGTATGGAATTGTACTTTTCATGCAGTTACAAAGATGAATTACAAAGGTTGTCACATACAGAAAACTACCCACTATTTCACTGACTTATGCATGTCAGGCACATTAAAAAATGTGATTACTCCAGCATTTAGAAAATTATGGAAGTAGTTAGTTTACACTCTAATGTGAAATATTTATGAAGGTCTTAATATTAAAAATGTTATTAAAGATATTATAAAAACTTAATGCTTTTCAGAAGTGTCATATTAAAAGCAATAGAGATTAAGCTGTTTCTAGTATGCTGAGATTATTGCCCCTAATTGTCACCCAGAGTGTGGGTCTGATGCACTGTTCTCTCCATTTGCCCCTTCAGCTGTCATTTATTTTGTGGATTGTAAATTTGTTGGAGTAGGGTTTTTTTTCCCCACACTGTTGCCTGAGCCTAGTACACTTGGAACCTCCATTGGAGGCTCCTCTGTGAGAGGATAGTGGCAAATAATAACTACTTTGCTTTTAGGATAGTCATGTTACAGGAAATTGTAGTGTAAGTTTATCCAAATAGTCCTGATGTCCTTAAACTGAGCCCAGAAATAACAGCTGTGAGGATAGATCACCCCATGTCATTGCCAGGTGAGGCTAAAGTAACATGAGAAAGCAAAATTTTTCTAATTTTGGCCAAGTAACTAAAGAGATTAATAGTCCAAGTCAGGATATTTTCCTGCTAGGCTCTCAACCCCCATATTTCCCAGAGGTGTGCTGGACAAAGCCCTTCTGGCTTTGTGGCTTCTTGCTTATGTTCCTGCTGATGTCCCAAGTAACTGTAGGTACACTCACTAAACCCATTTAGGAGCTTGTGCCCCTAAATCCTTTTAATTATTGCTGCTGAGAGCCAGAGAACCCATTGCAGATCTGAGTGACAGTCTGGCTGTGAATGTTCTGTGAAGTAGGGGCACTGGTCAAAATTTATGATAAAGGTCTGCCCCAGGCTTTGCACTACTGCCTTTCTGGGGAGAAGTTTCATATACAGCACAGACTTTCCAATGTCAAGATGTAAGCTGTAGGTGGAAATCTTAGTGCTGTGCTTTGGAGGAAGCATCTGTAAAACTTCTAAGCATGTAGCTTTTTGTTCAAAGCTAAATGAATGCTCTTAAGTTCAATATAAATTAGAGGAGGGAAATTAAGTATCTGCCAATGTGTCAAGCTTCCCTTTGTAATAATAGCTAAAAAGTGTCTGTTCTTGTATATTTTAAAGCTTTCAGACTTCCCAACTCTTGCTGCAACACGGATGTTCAGTACACTAAATACTGAAATGTTATATATTTTAAGGAGGCAGCAATTTCCTGAGTTGTAATTGGTATGAACTGATGGGTGGAAAATGCAGAGCTTGCTGGGAGGCAGAGAGCAGGCTTGAGCTGTCCTTCCTCTTAAAAAATCTTGTAGACAGTGTTATCCATTGCTTGAAGGGACTGTTTTGAGTACCAGGTTTCCTTCCCTTTCCTCCCCCACCTGATTTATATGCAGTGGTGCTCATTGCTAGGAAAGAAGAAGGAATTAGAGGATAGGCAGCTGACACTGACTGCAGCAGGGGGAGCTTGTGGCATCAAATGCCACATCAGGTCGTTTCTGGGTGTTTTGTTTACTCTGGTGCCTTGAGTCTGCCAGGGAATGTAGGAGACTTATTCTCTTGTACTCTCCTGGTTGCTAGTCTTTAAATAGCACCAGGATTGGAGGCAACCATCAATCGAACATCTCAGCAGGAATTAGAAGGGTTTGTCGTCTGTACTAAGAGTGACAAATAACTGAGGAATACACACAAAACAAGCAATTAAACAGTTATAGCTCCTGCAGATTTTGGCCCTCCTGCTTTAGGGTGAGTTTTGTGGCAGTAGCTTCTGACTCCAAAGCATATTCAGCAGCCAGGAGTTTGGTTTGTTCCACTGTTCCTCAAGATAGTCTTGATAGTTCAGGAGCAGAGCTGGAGTGTAAAACTTCACAAAGTTGCCCTTTGTATTGGGATGGAGACAGTTAAGTGGTGGGTAAGTGCGATAATTACATTTGTGTTTTGCTCTGCCTTTTTCATGAGCTGAACATGAATGTTTGGCTGTGTTATGCAGAGGGTTACAGCCTTGTCTGGAAAGCTTTAGCCTCTGCTTCCTGGCCTTCCCAGGAACTGCTTTTTCCACTGACTGCTGAATTTAATGGATCCAAATACAGCCTGCTGGCTTGTAGTAGTACTAGAAGTTACCTCAGTCTTTATCTCTGCTAGTCTGAGGAACTCTGCTTGTTGCCTTCTTTCACATCCTCTTGGCTAGACTTCTCATAATTTCCATTACTTGTGCTTGATCCAGATTTCACTTGAGCTGGAGCACTGAAAGCTGGATTGAGATGAACCTTGTTTGCATGGTTCCCTGCTCTGCAGCTGGCACTGAGGCTCTTGGGTCTCTCCATGCGCTGAAGACATCAGCCAGGTCAAATGATGGGGGTCCCCTTTCCAGGAGAGGATTCTAAAAGCTGAGTGCTGCAGTGTTCAGCTCAGTGGTGCTGGAATCTCTTAAGACATAACCCTTAACTGTGATGCTGAAAAGATAAATGGATAAAAAATCATTTAGTGCAGAGAGATAAGTGGATATGACCAGCCATAATACTTAGTAGATGCCAGTGCAACAAATAATTTAGAAACGTCTGTTAGTAAAAACTAATTGAATACTGTGTAGATTGGAATATATAAAGCAGGATGCAGCCAAGACTTAATGAGAGAGAGAGAAGGAATTGGCACGTGGATCCCCTCATCTGTTTTCCTTCCCAAAATAGCCTGTTTCTAGGGCCAGGAGGGGTAGGAGTAGAATGATTAAACAACTGGACGCACAAACACAGTTAAGCATAATTATGTCGAAGAACAATGACGATGTTGTTACATGTCTGTAGAGGGTTGCCACAACTCCCAGCATGCCCGGTGGTGAAGGGTGTGAGTAAAAGGAAGTGTTTCCATGTGGTTTGGTGTCCAGTGGTCACTGGTCACAATCCAACCCTTACTATTCTGTTTGTAACAGTGGTATTTTTGATGGCTGAGTTTGAAATGCCAAGTGGCATATTAGCATGCAAGTGCTGATATGTTTTTCTGGTCAAAATATGGGGTTGGGAATCTCACGTTAGCTCAAATTTCAGTTTCAGTGTGGTGATAGGGATGGGGTGAATCAACTTAGCTGTGGCCCCTGAGAAATGCATCACAGATGTGGTTCACCTCCACTGCTTTGCAGGACACAGGTATGCACATTGGTATATGTGGGGTAGGGTGCTCATTTCAGCAAGGGCCTTCTGACATTTGGCAGCCAAATGATAATGAGTTTACCTTGGATCACTGTGCTGGGACAGGGAAAAGATCTGGTCTGATTAGTAAGGTCTCTGTCTTTATTCTACCCCGTTGGCACAGAATCAGAATGGAGATCAATACTAATGATAGATTATTGTAAAAATGCATCATTTCTCTAAACCAGCAAATGTAAGCAACTTCTCTTCTTAAATCCCCTCAGAGGATAAAGAAAGAAAATAAGCAATAAAAAGCATGCACAGATGGATGCTATTCTGATAGTAACATATTGTATTGAAAATGTTAAAAGGATTGCTAATCGCACAAAATTGTAGGCAGTGAGGTCACGAGCAAAGTACTGAACTGTAAAGGTTTTCCATTTGTGGGTTAGCTCAAAACTCTAATTTGACAAATGTATCATCAAAGGTGTTCTGTCTTGGACTGGCAGGCTTGTTACCTGTCATGTATGTGATTTTGTTGGTGTAGTGGAACAATAGAAGATACATGTACTGGAATTCATAATTAGTGGTTGGAATGTCTGCACAAGGACAGAAAACAAATAAGTAACTTACACAGAGAAGTGGTTGCTCTAACAAATGTGTGGGGTTATGCTAGAATCAAAACAAACTCTTGGGGACTACTGTTATTTTTATTTAAAGTTGAAGGTAAATCTTTTTTGGTTTGGATAATAAATTGAGCATAATTCAGGAGCGCCTGGAATGTGATGTTTAATTGCTATAATTGCACGTGCATTTTCTGCTGAAGTATACTGCTATGTCGTGTGTGATTCTACAGTTCCAATAACAATACAATTTTTTTATAAAGTCAAAATTTAAAAGTGTAACTGCTCTCTAAGTTTTAAGACAAACTGAAGTAGCCAAGAGTAGCACTTCTCCTAGAATTCAATTTTCAGCTGTTACTCTAGGAAGAGCATCAAGGATAACTTTGAGCCAATTCTTTGGAGCCCTATGAAGTTGAAAAAGTGCTGGAAAGCCTGCAGTTTTGTCCTTGTCATAGAAAACAATAGCTTGGCATCTTGGTTATTTGATGTTTTACATTGTAGTCCTGTTAATTTGTCCTTGAGCAGAACAGACTGATACATTTTATGAAAAGAGGAAGAAGAAGAACCATCAGAGAGGTGGATTTTACTTTTTGTTGAGAGACTTTTTTATTCCCCCAGGTAAAACAGGACGCTTTTGTCACAATTTAACTTTTTAAAATTTTTTTTTAAATTTCATTTCTAGCTGATAAATTTAGACGGAAACTGGAAGAACTGGAGAAAGAGAAAAATTCTTTCAAATTTCAGCTTCCTTCAAGGCAACCTTCAGTCAGCAGCTTTTTGGATAGGTTCATGACCCAAGTTCAGGCAGCTCTGCGCTGGGCCGCTGATCATCGGTAAGTTTGTTGATTCATGATTGTGTTAAACGATGCCTCTCTTGTTCTCAAAATGCAGAATATGACTTATGAATAATTTTAATAAGGGGCTTTAATGACCGCCTGACGTATCAATATGAAGCTTGTCTGTGAAAATCCCACCCTGCCCCCCTTTTTTTTTCTTTCTACAGTTCTTTCATAATTCCCCTGAAAAACATTGATCACGATGAACTGCCAAATTAAATGGAACGTTTCTCACTGATGTTGAGTGGGGATGGGATTGAATCCTTGACATGGCAGCTTGAGCACACAGCAGCAACGCAGCTTGAGCAATGCTTCCCTGTGGAGTTAATTCTGATGCTCCCTTTCAGGCAATGAAAGGATATTTAAATATAAAGTAAAAACCAGATTATTTTTTGATATGAATAGATCTTTGGGAGCTTCCTTTTGTGTGCCACTTCTGAGATAGCAATATTGAGCTCAGCACTGTACAAAATCACAAAAATAAATTCTGAACCTTGTCTTGAAGGGATGACTTCAAAGATGGGGGGAATGCAAGATATGTTGGGTGGCCCAAGAGGGGTAGTTATCTTAGGAAAAAAAAATAGTCTTTGTTTCTTGGTCTGTCTTCATCCATGCTCCTAGTTACTGTTGTTAGAAGAGAATACTTTATAGGTATTGAAAGCTATTCTCAAATGCAGTAGCACAAATGACAGAAGAGAAGCTTTTTGTTTTCTGGCAGCTTGTTCATATAAAGGCTGCAGTATGCTAGTCAATACATTTGGGTGTAATTTTTGATAGACATGAAAATTAGATAAAGTCAGTACAGACAATGATTTTTTTTTTGTGAAATTGGAGAATTTGAAGGTATTTTTAGCCTCTATTTATAGCATCTAGTAATAAGTGAGGTTTAAAACAAACTGCACTCCTTCAGAGCTGTTTTCCTCTACCTTCTGAGGCTCTAAGAGGCTGTTTAACCATTCCTTAAAGATTAGGATACCCCATTCTCTACTTTGTCATTCAGATATGTTTGCTCTAGGCATTAATTTGGAATAATGATTTTGGCATAGAAGATAGTGTTGTCTTCTCTATCATAGAAATTGAGTCACTAAAGTATCTCTCAGATACAGTGTGCTTGTTTTTATCCTATATAATGTATATATAATACTTTTATCTATAAAATAGATGTTATATTTATGAAAATGTTCCTGTTCATTGGATGATTAGATCTGTAACTCCTCTTTGCACAGGTCAGAGCAGTGCCATTCTTCAGGGTCAGCTGGATAGCCTCTTCCCTTTTCTGTCTTGTGCACACTCCTTTCTTTGAGCTTAAGTTTGAATACTGTTGTTGTGACACCCTTTTATTTTGCTTCCTCGATTTTTGTAGCCTTTTACACGGCTTTGTCTGTGGTCTGACTTGTTGATACAGCAAGAGTACCTTTTGTCTTCTGTACAGGGGTTTAAGTCCTTTCTGTTCCAACAGTATTTTTAGATAGTACAGTGGAAAACATAACTGCTTCTTCCAGGAAAATTTGTAGGCTTTGTATTTTTTGTTTTTATTTTGAATTGAAACAAAAAAATATACCCACAAAGACTTCTTTTTCACTTGGAAAATAAAAAAGATGATCAGACTTGCCTCAGAAGACCAAATAATTGCAATTTTACTGTAGTTATGTCAATCTCATCTTTTTGAAATATTCTGAAATGAAAAGTATGTGTGGCAGCTTAAGAATTGAAGCTGAAATTCATGCCACAGTTTTGTTTTACTTGATTAAATTATGAGATGAGTTTCTAAGCGAATGCATTTGATGTTGACACAGGATACTGGGGGCATGTGGTGGGAACCAGATTTGGTTATGTGTAGCTTAGGAACGACAAATGCTGTGGTTGTGCAATCAGTCAGGTTTGGTGAGATCAGAGAGATCTTGTTTCTCTTCCACCAGTCCCAAATTGACAGATACACATGGAATTTCCAAGAAGGTTCTGAAAATAGACTGTGTTTAGAATGGATTTTTTTCTAAATTTTGATCAGCCACTTGGAAATTTATTACGTACCTCTCTAGGAATGATGCAGCTCCAGCTTGTAGAAGATGTCTTCAGAGCTGCTGGGAAGTGTGGTTGGTCGGAGCCATAGGAACCTGTAATGATTATAAGGCATGGTGATGGCCTAGCACCACATAATCGGGATGTCTCTTTGATGCCTGCTGTTGATACAGAAATGCAGTTACACTGTCATTATGTCTATCTTGCTTAATGATACCTATTTAAGTGTTGAGGCTTTGTTTTGCTTTTTCAGTACATTCTGCAGCCCACAGAGAGGGAGTAAAGCAAGTGTCTTTTGATGATCCTGCAGAATAGATGAAAATCTCTTGTTCCACACACTTGTTCAACACCTGTGCTTGGAGATCATAATTGCATGATTAATCATGCTTAAACCAGACTTATGATGCATGTTTTGTATGTGGCACGGATGTATTTGCTTTGCAAGATTACTATGGGAAACCATGCCTCAAAACCACTCTGTTTGAGACACAGTATTTTTTAACCAAGATGCTGAAATGAATCTGTACTCTTTTTGTGGAGATGCGTGCGCTCCTCTCTAGAGATGAGCACAGTAATGCAGTTGCCCTTGCAAGTGCACATGCCCTTATGGGGGAACATGGAAGGCAAAAAGGCTTTGCATTGTTTGCAGGTGCATTTTGAGAGGCTGATTATGGAACTGATGCTTAGCATAATGTGCTGATTACCTTGGAGTCCAGGCACACAAAGATTTACAACTGAGGGTTGTACAGATGACGGGGAGGAAGCCCACTGACTGCGATTTTGAAAGAACTCGCTGTGCAAGAGAGAAGTAAAATTTGGCATTGTGGAGCAAACACTCCAGATGATCTCTAATGTAGTCTCCAAAAGCTGACAGAAGCTGCAGAAATGGCTTTGGCAAGTTTCTAAACTTCTGTCTGAGAGATTTTTCTCTGTATTGATAGAAACTACATGTCTTAGTTTTGTCTCTTTCAAGGCAGTGATGGATAAATTTCTGAAATATGATAAAGCTGGAGGAAGCCTGAAGCTATACAAGCTTTCCATTTTCTTTCTTCATCGTGTTGTAAAAACAGTGTAAATGTTTGAGATAATAAAGGAAGATATGCCAAGGAAAAATATCTCTTTTTCTCTAACTGTATCTGTTTGAAACGTAATCATTCTGGTGGTGGAGTGTTATGACTCTAAAGGTAACATGGTGCATTCTGATCTGTTTAATCCTTGACACACTGAAACTCATGAAATCCGCTAATTTTTTGCTTTTGTCGTGGTTTTTTTCAAAGGGTTAGACATGAAGAAAACGGTCTTTGTTATGAGAAAGAGCATAGACCTGTGAGATCAGCTTACCAGGAGAGGATGCAGGTTTCAGCCACTAAGAAACGAAACCAGCTTTTTCAAGAAAAGAAACGGTTACAGGTAACAGAACTGCAAAGTTGTGGATAAGAACCAGTGCTGTGTGGGGAAAACCTTGTAAGCTGTCACACAGAATTAAATAAATTTATTGTAATAGCAACTTTGCTTCTGTGTAGTAATTAGAGCCTTGGCTGGAGTCCAGTCGATAATCTAAGTGATGATTGGAGATGGCAGCCACAGGAATTGTGTTAATCTCATTACAGAGACGCAGAGCTGGAAGGTTTGGTGGCTTGTGTGCTTGCTTAAACTTTCCTCATTATCTTTTTAAGCGTGCGCTTCGTTATAATTTGACATTTTAATGTTACACTGATCTTCAAAAGTTTTTATTTTAAGACAAAAAGTTTTCATCCATTTCTGGTTAGAATTTACTATAAATACATGATTAACAGCTTTTATTCCTGAAAAATGATTGATGCTTTTCATAAGGATGAAGGAATCATCATGGAGCAGTCAGCATTTGCTAACAATAGCTTTACACTGACACGTGATGTCACAATGTGATAGTTTGGCAAGTGGAATGTTTCAAGATGGCATTTGTCCAATTTTAAGTCTGCAAGCTTTTAAAGCAAATTTTAGCTTTCTTTTCACTGTCCTTCAGAAATCTCAATGTATTGTCTTATTTGTCTTTTAAACCTTGATGATCACTCTCAGCGTTGTGACACCTTAGAGACCTAGTAGACCTAGTTTAACCTTTTTTTTTTTTGTGGTCTTGAAATAATTTTTTGTGATATTTTTATTCCTTTGGTGGATCCATTAGTATAGGAATCTCTGCATGTGTACACACATACATTTATTTATATTAAAAGCTTGCAAAAAATAGAGAAAAACATCTTATGTGGTCAATGCAAAATTGTACTTAGGTGAAGAAATGTCTTTTTTATCCTATTCATCGCCTTTGGATTCTTTAGGTTTATTTCATCAACGTGTAAGAGGAGACATAGTGTAGTTCAGCATTCAGTGTGCAGAAAACTATTTTAATCTAGACATCCATGAGCCACGTCAAGATTTTGAACTGAAAACTGCTGTACTTAAGACTCCACAACAGCTAATTTTTACACTTTCTCAAGCTGGAATCTTTATTCTTCTGTAGTTATACTAGGGAAAAATTAACCACACCATTGTGCAGGCATGCTATTTATTAGCATTTTATCAAAATTATCAGGAAGTCAAGGTTCTGGGGAAGGCTGATCTGTGGTGATTGGTTGCACCCAGCATCCACTAAAGATTGCTCCTGCCCAAAATTTTGCATGATCAGAAGTAATATTTTTCTATTTTTTTAGTTTTCCTCAACCCTACTTTTCTTTACTTTTTCTTCTGCCTTCTCTCCTGTTGGTTCTGCATTTGCCTTCAGGGCTTTGAAAACCTGTGGCATTATCTATAATTTACATGCTGCTGTTTGTACGGCAATCTCTTACTTCATCAAGACCATCAGTCCATAAGTGAAGCTGGAGGTTTACAGTCAGTGCTGATTAGCTGTCGTGTTGGAAATCTCAGTTTAAACTGAAATCTGCAAAACTTATGTTTAGTAAGATGAATATCATCTCCTGCTCCATGCTGAGACTTTAAGCCCTTTTTATCTGTCCCTGGAGGCTGACCAAGAGCACACTAAAGGCTTCTTTGCATTTCTGGAAAAGAATGTGGGAGAATTCCAGTTTACTGATTAAAATTTCCATGCTCCCAAGAATGCCTGTGAACTATTCCTGAGCGGAGCAGCTTTCTTTCTGTGAATGCAGATTGTGTGCTTCTGGTATCTATTTATGTTGTACATTTCAGTACTAAAAGTGTGACTGTAAAACCAGATTCCCTTCATCTTCCTTTCTGTTCCCATGTAGGTTGCTTATTGCAGTGATTGCAATTACTACGTTTTCACAGAATATGGAGGTCTCTGTATTAAGCAGGGCCTATTAAGATTTTGGCAGTATTCCCAAGCCAGTAGCACAGAGACAGAATTGTCCTTTGTGCATACTAAAAGCCTAATTTGAGACTGAAGGGAACAAATCTCCTGTTTTTGGTCTGCTGACCTTTCTGTCCTTGACAAATGCCTGTGGGTTGAAACATGGGCCCACACCATTCTCTTGTTCTTGTATCGAAAACCAAAGAAGGAGGAAAATAATTGATGAACCTAGGGTGTGGGAGTGTTATAAGTTGAAATTTTGGAGTTAGTCAACCTTTGAACATGCAAGGACCATTTCTTCTTGTTTGTTAACAAAATGAGCATTAGTGAAATAAACTTGATGGAAATTGAATTTGAAACATTATTTTAATGTTAAGGTTATGAAGTGAAGCACTAAAAAAGCAAAGAAATGCCAAAGTCTGTTATCTGTGCATGGTACGTATGTTTCATAAGAGTCTGTAATATTGAAGCATGCGGGGTCCCCTAGATCACTACCTCATACATAGATGAAGATGAAGTGTCTGTTCAGATATTCAGAATAATGTTTTTTCTTCATTACTCAGTATTTGACCCCTTTTATTGTGTGCCTCTCAAACCTTCTTTTGAATACAAATTTATTAATTTGTGAGTGGGCTCTTTTTGCAGTATTAATCAACATCGCATCTCAGCGATTCAAACCCACTTAATTTTATCTCTGTAACATCATTTTGGGTGTTACTGCCATTTGCTCAGATGGAGAATGGAGAAGTGAATTGCCGTAAAAAGCCATATGGTTGTTTTTAACATCAGTTTTGTAGCTTCTTAAAGATTTAGTTTTGGGTTTCTGGCTTTTCGTTTTTCATCTTTATTTTCAGTTGGACTGAATGTGATCAGAGCATGTAATTGAGCTTTGATTTCTTTTGAGAGCCTATAGATAGCATGTCAGAGACCTCCTGCAGGCTGTATAGAAATGATGACCATGCGGTCTTTGGCCATGTGGCAAGATAATAGTTTAAGTGGCTTGCAGAATTTCACAGAGACAGTAAGAAATGTAGGAATAGAATCAAATTCTCCAATATGGTGTTCAATTCAATGACAACTTTAATTCAGCAACCCAGGTTCCTTCAAGAAATGCTCCTTCCTTGGATGCAAGCTATATGTTGGGTTTTCAAGGAAAAACCTGTGCAAGGATGATGTGCAAGGATGATGTGCAAATTTGTGAAGCTTTTTTACATTTTTGGGCTCTTCACTGCAGGAAAAGCATTGAGGTGCTGGAACACGTTCCAAAAAGGGGCATTGAAGCTGGTGAAGGGCCTGGAGCACAAGAATGATGAGGAGCAGCTGAGGGAGCTGGGAGTGTTTAGGCTGGAGAAAAGGTGACTTAGAGGGGACCTTATCACTCTCTACCTGAAAGGAGGCTGTAGCCAGATTGGTCTCTTCTCCTATGGAACAAGTGACAGGACAGGAGGAAATCGCCTCAAGCTGTACCAGGAGAGACTAAGACTGGACATGAGGAAGAATTTCTTCACTGAAAGGGTGGTCAGGCTTTGGAGCAGGCTGCCCAGGGAGGTGGTAGAGTCACCATCCCTGTAAGTGGTCAGGAAATGACTTGACATGGCATTTAGTGCTGTGGTTTATGTGAAAAGGTGCTGTTTGGTCAAGGGTTGAACACCATGATCTTGGAGCTCTTTTACAGCATTAATGGTTCTACAATTCTATGATTCTAAAAATTATATTTTGCTCTTGCAAGAAATATCAATATCATACTGCACAGAGTTTTAACCTCTAGAAAAATGAGTGCAACTGAGGTTAAAGTTCTGTCCATTTTAAGTAAAGGGAAGGATTTTGTGCTTTTATTTTAAAACGAAACGTTAATTGTCAGAAGGGCTGGTTAGATAGTGACTCTCTGCCTGCATCCTGTGCTTCCTGTCAGATTGGAACCATTAGACAAACCATTGCAGGGGTATTCTGCAGGATCGGTGTTTGATCACTTCAGCTGCCAGCCTGTAGAACAAGATTCTGTTGCTCTGGGTGATCTGACATTTGTTTTTTTGGTGGAAAAAACTTGGTAAACACCTATGTATTTTAAAAGTAAAAAATGACTGACAGTAGATGTTGGAAGAGGAACCTGAAGTATTGAAATGGAGGTGGTGAGTTTCAGACCGTTGGAAGCACTAGAGTTTCTGAATACGACCCACATAAGAATTTTTCTGTGTCAGCAAGACATACAGTCTTATTTGTTGTTTGCTAAATTGGACAAATTTAATTCATGCTACTTTTGACACTTGTACTTTTTTATTTTATGGGCAAATGGATTTCTTTTGTAGGGTTCATAGTAAACTTTGTTTTCTGTTCTATGCAGAAAGAAATTGAAGATCTCCGAACAAGACTGGCCATATTAGAGGGAAAAGATCAACAACTAAGAAGAGAAATTGAAGAACAAGATAGGCTTATTCAGTCACAGGACTGTGAACTGGCTGCTTTACTTGGCTGCGTTCCTTTAAGAGAGCTGCAGGAAATAAGCAAGGCTGTGGATGACACTTTAGCATCCTCCTATCGAATTCCATTCAGTTTAGATCTTCCAGGAGCAATAAAGAGGTATTTAAATTTCAGTTTAGATGTAGAGTCTTGTACCTTTCTGTATGTTCTGCTGAATTAGCTGTCAGTTGTTCTCTTCATTGTTGTGCCAGCTAATTATCTGGATTCAGACACTTTAAAACTTTCTAAGAAGAGATGTTGGAGTTCTAATATTGGTGTACTTCCTCAGAAGAGTTTGAAGTTATTTGAATGTCTTGCACTTAATGTTCTCTTATGGTGAAGACCCACCTACAGATAGCACATGTATCCATCAACTGTTAATTCCAATCATCAGCTTGCACTGGTTTTTGTTAACTGCTGGAATTTTTCCCCCATTTTGGTAATGCAGTAATTAAAACATATTTCTCACAGCCTGAAAGTGTGTACTGGGCATCATTCAAGTAAATATTAGTAGTGCTTCTTGCTTCCATGAACTCGTAATGATAAAAAAGTCTGATGTGATGAGGAGTGCTAGACTCAGACAGTGGATGCAAGGCAGTGAGGAAGAGGATGCAGCATGAATAATTTTGGGACACTCACAGTTCAATGCACAGCTTATGGATCATTTAAATGGAAAAGTAGCTACTCTTGGCAGTCTTTTGGAAATAACCTCATCTTTATTTAAAAAAGCAATTGAAGTACTGAAACTGTTCTGGACATTGGTGATGGGGCTTTGGGAGTGGTACTGCTGCAGTGTCACCAAGAGAAAATAAAATTTCTGTTTATTCTTACTTTTCTTCCAGATAAGCAATAACTAGGTTGCTTACAATTTTTTTCTCCCATCATGTTTATTGGATTTAGTTTGGTAGTATTAACATTCATGAGAAATTGCTGCTCATGTGTGCTAATTTATACAGTTTTTTTTTTAAAGTCAGCAGAATGTTTTGTAGAGGACATACTTTTCTCTTTTGACATTTGTGTAAAATTTTAAATAAGGTTATGGGAAATAGTTTCTTGCATTAAGTTTAGCTTGTTTTAATAATATCTTTTACCTATGTTTTTGAGATTGAGGAATAAAAAATCTCAAGCAGTCTTTCTGAGAAAGTGATTTTAGTTTTCGTAGCTTTGGATTTGCTTATGAAAGAATATTCAGATTTTTTTTTCTTTCATTTCTGCTGTAATATTTGGGTTGCACTTACCTCAGTGGGAAGTTATTTAAAAGTGAGTTAAATAGTATGGGTTCAGGAAGAATTTTCTCTGAGTTGTTTGCTTACTAGCACCATGAATAGCACAATCACTTGAGGGAAAACAGGCGTTCATTATTCAAAATGGGTTCATAACTGGAATGAAAATTTAAAAATAATTTATTTCATTTTCAGTTCATTTTAAAAAGATGCAATGAATGAAACTTTTTTTTTTTTTTTTTTTTGTTGATTTGATTGACTTTGTTGTCACCAGTGGTCAGGTGCTTCTGCTCTCATTACTGTGGCTGGAGTTCTGCTATTGAGACTCTGGTGGGTTGACCTTGGCTGCACAGCAGATGCCCACCAAGCCACTCTATCACTCCCCCTGAGAGAAAATAAGATGGAAAACAATCCATAGGTCGAGATAAGGCAGTTTACTGAAGTGAAAGGGAAATGTTGCATGCATGCAAGCACAGGTTTTATTCTCTACTTTCCATCCTCAGATGATGTCCAGGCACTTCCCAGGAAGCAGGGCTTCAGCACACATAGTGCTTGCTCTGGATGACAAACACTTTAAATAATGAATGCCCCTCTTCCTCCTCCTCCTTTTGTTAGCTTTTATGTCAGCAAAAATCCCAGTGTGGAATATCCCTTTGGTCAGTGTGAGTCAGATGTCCTGGCTATGTCCCTTCCCAAGAGTTTGCCTACCTCGAGCCTACTGCTGGTGTGGGCTGGAGAGTGGAATGTTGGAGAGAGGGTGCTGATGCTGTGCCAGTGCACCCTGGTGTGCTACCAACACCTTTCCAGCTGCCAATGCGAAGCACAGCCCTGTGGGGGCTGCTGTGGGAAAAGTTAACTCTGTCTCAGCTAATACAGGACACATAAATACTGTTATTTAACAGTGAGAGTTCGTTCAGATTAACTGTGAGCTTCACTGATGGGTGGCTTCCTTTTCAAGCTGTGCAGTCTATCATACCTCAGGTACAGAGATTTTATGTCCGAATCCAGGTGTGTTCTGTTCTCCCTCTGTAAGATGAAAAAGCAGCATGCACATAGTAAGACATTTGGTGTGGGCCTATTTCCTGTGTGCCTGTGGGCATCCCCTAGATTGTTATGCAATTAAACAATAATCTTGTTTAAACTTCTGCTCCAAGTGAGGCTACAATTTCCAAATGAGATCAGGTTGCTCAGGGCTCCATCTCTCTGAGTTTTGTGTATCTTCAAGGATGGAGATTTTGCAGCCTTGCTAGGCATCCTGTATTTCACCACCCTTGCTGTAAGCTCCTTCTTCGTTTCACCAGAATTTCCATGGTTGCAACTTGCATTGGCTTATTCTAAATCAGTACTTCTTGTAGAAGAAGTATTATTTATTAGGTAACAGGTTTAAATACTTGGTTGATGCTAGTTCAGCATATTAGTTTTAAATTCCAAAGTCTTGGCATAATTAATCTGAAGGAGATTTTTCTGGAAATGTGCATTTTATTTTATGAATAATTGTAGAGGGGGAAAAAACTTTTCCAAATTTAGATCTGTCTGTGTAAGAAATAAAGCTATTACTCATGCACATATACTAGAGATCAGTGCTTATGTAGCAAGTTCAGTATCGATGGGCAGTAAATTACAAGCTCCTCACTTCTGGGCTGGAAGATACTCTGTATTTATTCTAACAGCATGTGCTTGTCAGTAAAGTACTGCTATAATGTGCTTTTGCATAATTATTTGTTGACTACATGAATTGCATTCAGCACTGGAGTAACACAGGCAAGGCTAGTGTGAAGCATCTCTTGAGACAATTTGTGCTGTAATGAATTGTGTTTGGTTGCTCACTGTACAATAAAAATTGCAGCTCACTGTAAAATAAAAGTTATTCAGTATATCGAAGCAAACTTCCAGGACCATGAGAGAACATACTGAACAAAGAATACTCACCCAAGTAGAAGTGTGAAGGAGGAGGAGAGCAAGTAAAGTATAACACTGCAATGAGCATTGGTTCTAAGCTTATTTTTCTTGCAAGTGTTGTTATTTTTTTTATTTATTGTTCTTTGTTTTGTCTTGTTTGCCTTTGGTATATGGTGAACATTTTAAATACAAAAAGCATTTGTCAGTAACTAAAGCATGCTTTGAGTTTGAAGAATTGAGAAATGTTAGGCACATTACCCATGGACCTCACCTGAGGGCTGTTGGAAGACACGGTTAAAACCTGCTGGTTGATGGGTGAAGAAATATGTTTTGACTGGGAATTCTCACTGAGGCTCAGACTGCAGAATGTGGTTGTTTTGCTCATCCAGACAGGCTTAATTGGTCTTGGTAAGCTAAAGGGTATAACTGTTATTTTAAAATGGGAAAATGGCAGGGCAAAAACTCAGTTCCCTTGCACAGGGTCGCTGGAGATGTGTTTAAAAGGTGGGAGCAGCTGGTGTTGTGTGCACTGGGACACATGCTGGGGTTTTAACTGAAGACAACACACTGAAATTAGAGGAAAATGGGTCTGGGTGTTTCAGCATGAAGTACTTTGTGGAGATTGCAAAAGGTATCAAAATATATAATTTTCTTATTTGCTACTGAAGTGGGCACCTTTTCAGAAATGCATGTTTTTAACTAGTGTAAGTTGAGTTTTCTAATTATAAAATGAGACCATTTTAATTATTTGACCTATTCACTTCAATATCTGTTGTTTCTTTTATTTGTTTCTTTCAATTTCACGATAAATCTGGGGAAATCTGTTATATGTCACTTCCCATTTAATTTCATTTAGCAGTTTCTTTGTTTTATCCATATCTGCAGATGCCTGTGTCCTTACAGCATGTCATTCTTCAAAGAAATTGCACAGTTCCATCTGGACTATTGTCTGGGCACCGATTGCTGGTTGAGAGAAATTCAAATACACACGCTTCAAAATATTTGAATGCTCCACCTCTTCTTCACATGGAACAGTTTTTAATTAGTAGGAGTTTGTTCTACAGCGGGTTTGTGGGATCATCTTAAGGAAATTCTCTGTTATGTGTATTAGTTATTAGAGGGTGGCCAGTGGTGCAAGGAACTGGACTTGATGATTTATGCAGCCAGTTCACTCTGCTTTTGTGATGCCTGGAGTTCATTTGGGATTTTGAAGGGAAATTCCCAATGTTTTATCAAATGCCATAATCCAGCTTGAGCCTTGATAATGGGTTTGTGTCATTTTCAGCTAGTTGCACACCTGGGTTTGTCTTTGAGGCCATCATCTTGGCTTTCTCAAAGCATTTGGCTACAGTCTTTTGTGAGAGGCTAGGACAAGTCATAGGTGAAAGAAGAGATTTGCCTCATCTTCTGTGATTTGACTGATTAGGAGGCTCATCTTTCTCATAGATAGGTAGGTGTTTTCCTCTCCATTTTGTCTGCCTAGGATTAATTTCATTCCTTTATCCTCTGCCTAGGATTGAAGGGTAGAGTTCATGGGCAAGTGGCTTTGTTTCCTTTCTTCTCACTTGTGGCAGCAGCTCTGGGAGTAACTATGTACTGAAAGGCTGGCATTCCATAAAATGTCTGTGCTTTGGCACATGAAGTGAATTTGCTTCCTGTGAAGGTGCAAATGTGTCTCAGAAGTTCATGACTCTGATCGCACTGGAGGGAGGGAAAAGGGCATCTGCAAAGTCTGTTCCCACGCCTTAGGCACTGCCCTTCCTTGGGAAGAACGGGGTGGGGTTAAAAACAGAGCAAGAAAGGAAAGAGGCAGTCTTCCAACTTGGAGGACAGAGCCGTTGCCATCAACCTGAATTATTTTTGAGCAATCTTAAAGGCAGCTTTTTGTCCTTCCAAGCAGTGTTATGGAAGGAAAAAGTGGCAGCAGAAGGATAAGTAGCACTTGCTGGAGTACCCACGTGTATGGTGCAAGGAGGGATCTGGTTTCTCCTGCTGTGCATCTGGTTCCCCCCGCTTGCTTGAACAGCATCCAGTGGGACGTAGCAGCCTATAAAGCCCAGGCCACATGTGTGCTGATTCCTCTGGGTATGTGCACAATGAGATTTACTTCTCTTTAGGGAAAGCTGACCAGCTGTCTCAGTCAATGTGTGATACTGAATTCATTTGTATGTAATGAGGAGAAACAGCTAGCAACAATATCCAGTGACGGACCCTTTCAGTCAGTGACGTAAAATGGGTGTTATTCTTAGGAGAATAATTGCAGCTGCTGTGGGCAGGCTCTAGTTTTTGTGCACTCCAGACAGATGTAGCAGAAGAATGGGGATCTACTGATATGTCAGAAAATCTGGGGAAAGTATTAGTTAGGATGTTATGGACTGCTCCTGCAGATAGCTGTTTGATTGTCACTTTGTGCTCAGTCTGATGCTCCCGTTCCCCATAACAGCTGAAGCAACAACTGCTTCAACTGCCCTGCAGCATCAGCTGGCAGAAGAGTGTTGGGAAATCCAGCACCATATGAATGGTTTGGTTGGTTGAAACAGCCAGCTGGTTTGGTTGTCTGAGTGGTGATTTATAGGACCAGAAGACTTCTCAATACATGGCAATGAAAATTGAGCTTGTTGTGATGATTAAAAATGCCAGCAGCATCTTCAGGTGCTGAACTGAGTGTTTCTGTTAGGGTGATTTTATGTCATGACCCCAAAACCATACTGAGATTCTGCCTCTGTCCTTGTATTGCTGGCATTAAAAAATCAGTTTATTAATAATTCTTATAAAAAATTTTGAAGTCATCCAATGCCATGATTTTTCTTCAAGTCTGCTGACTGGGGCTAGTTCTGGCCGCAGTGCAGCAAATCAGAGTTGTCTCAGGTTAGAGTTTTTGTGTATGCATGAGCTGGGCAGGACGATGAGTTTTTAAAGTACACTTCATATAGGTGTAACTCTTTGAGAGTCGACAAAGACAAGTAGGGTCACTGAGCAATCTGTGAGTCAGTGGAAGCCCTGTTGGTAAGCTGAGGTTATATAAACATTGGGAAGGTGTATTTCCATTTCTGACTCTTGATAAATTCTGAGTGGGGGTATTGTATTGATGCAATCCTTGACATATATAGCAACAGTGAAGAAATACTGCTCTGCCAGTGGTAGCTTGGAGAAGAGCAAATTGCTGGAGCAAAACCAGCTCTCGGACTGCTCAGAGCTGGGTGCATAATTCTGGGTTCTCATTCAAATTCCTTCCAGAACTTTGTAGATTGAAATGTGTAGAAGGTGCAGTGCGCCTGTACCTTAAAGTACATCTCTTGATAGTTGTTTCAGGTCAGATTAATTTTTGAGGTTGGAAGTTTTCCAAGGTGAGACTTTACATTTTACTCCTAATTCAGGTGACTAGTCCTTGCAGCTGCCAGAAATTTAATTATGAGTTAAACACAACTTTTCTCTCCTTGTATTTAATGTCAAAGTCCTTGCCTCAAGAGCACTGCCCGGGTTAGATAGAGGAATTGGATTTTCACCACATCAGCTGAGCAGAAATCTGTATTTTTGTAATTTTTTTAACTAGCTCTCTCATCATATAGAAGTTTTTTGTGGGCTGCATTATCCAAGGAAAAATCAGAGATTTATTTGGAAAACCCTTTCTTAAGTTTAAGGGGTAATTTTACTTCCCATTACAAAGATATGCTGCTGTGAAAATACCATTGTTTTAAGTCCCATGGGTCATTGCACAAAGATGAAAAGGAACTTAAGCGCTTGGCTGAAATATTGCTTTCTTAGTATGGTGATACTCAGATGTGTAGCCCAGACAGGCTTGTGAAAGGTTCACATGGAATAAAAATCTTGTTATCCCATATCTTTCTTGATGAAATAGAATGAAACTTAGTGGTAGAGAGTTTCAAAATAAAACAAAAAATGTTGGTTTACCTTAGTGCATTTAATGCATTCTAGCCCTGAATGTCCTTGATTGAGCATAAGTGTAGGACCAGCAGCATTCTGTAGGTCTTGTCCTGGTAAGAATCTGCCCGTGGTATCTGTAAACAATAATCCGTCGGTTTTCCTCAAGAAAACTTTGGTAACAAGTATGTTTTCTCCTTTTTATTTTTCTTTAGTCCTAGTTGTACATGTCTAACTTAAAGATGCCTCTTGTTAAATACAGTTTTGTTCAAAGCTATTTTTTTTTCTGATTTGTTTTCAAAGCTTTCTGAGATACATCCCCATTGAGGGAACTATAAAAATACAAGGAAGTTATTGATTGATTTTATTTCATTTTGTGGATTTCTTCCCTAAAGGCATAGTGAAGTCCATACACTGAAGATTTTTGGTGGATTTTTGCCTTGATGTACACTGTAACAGACATTTACACCAAATGTTCCCCAAGTAGCACTTCGGATTTTTTTTTTTGTAAAGGACTGGACAAAAGCTTTTCTTGAAGGTCAGCTTCTGTTTGCTGTTAAAAGCAAGGTTACAGGTGTAGGGCTTGGTTTATATATTTTCATCTTCTAAGACAGTACAGCTTCTTGTGACTTCAGAATCAGAGTAAGGATTGTGTTAGAAGACATAAAGTTGTAAAAGCCATGCTCTCTGCAGGCTGTGATCATGAGAATGAGGTTATCCTTTGCAGGCAGTCTCATTACTCTGGGCCAAATTCAAACAGTAAACTGTTTAAATTTGCTGATTTTATCCAGGAGGGAATACATATTCATATGAATTGAGGGTTCAGCCCATCATGCTTTCTGCATACAATCTGAGCGTGGGTTTCTAGGCTGTTGTTCTTGAATTAGAAATTCAAATATGGGTAATTTTAAATTGTTCTGACTTGTGCTTAGTTTTAAAGAAATTAAAGTGCTTTTTGTTTAAGCGTGGTATTGTGGTGTGGAGATTGGGAGTGAAATTACAAGGTCTACAGTAATTTTTTAGGTGACAGTAATGTAAAGGAGAATACTTGCTGTTAAATGGCTTTTGACTTGTCTTTCAATGTCTTCAGGAAGGGATCAGAGATGGCAGCTTAGTTTCTCTATGAAAAATAACAATTTTTAGTACAGGATTTATTTGTTTTATACTGGTACCATACATGTGGTATGTTCTGTTGTGCAGATACAGAAACTAAATTCTGACTACACTTTTTGTTGCTATGTATGTATTTTATTATTAATACATGAACTGTTTCTGTTAAAGCAGTGTGTATATTTATACATCTTGAATGTGGAGAACAGCATGAATTGCTTTTTGCCCATTTGCATTCTTTGAATTTTTTCTTAGGAAACAAAACATAAATACATAATAGCTTGGTATGCAAAGGGAAGTATACTAGCATAGTGGAAGGAAAGACATTCAGAAACATGCCTTCCTTTAGGAGAAAGCCATTCTTCCCAGTATTGTGCTAGCTAGCCTTCCTTTGAACAAAGCCACTTCCACAGCATCTGTAATTCCTGCATGCAAATTGTAACTTCTCAGAAGATTCTTTGAAAGACGTTTTAAACATTATCTGTTATATCATGACACTTAATGTTCTCTGTGCTTGTGTGGGAAGCCTGTGAAAGAGTGAGGGATGTGTGAACCAGACCACTCAAGTCTTAGTCTTTCCCTCTGTCGCCTATTGCACTGAAATGTCTTCCTTTATTTTGCTTGCACACCATTCCCAGTTATGAACATCATCATCTCAGCAGGTTCCAACTGTGTTATTACTATTAAATATACTTAGCAGTTATTCTTTAATATCAGTAAAATGAGATACTTGAAGGGTACCACCTGAAGTGTTTGGATCTTAAAACTTTTCCCATAGTCTGTTGTTACACGCCAGATCAACCTCAGCTCCTGGGCATGCAGCATTCCCACACCCTCCTGCAACTCTCCAGCCAAAATCCGTGTTCTGCCAAAGTACTGCTTCATGTATCATCTAGAAATGACATTGTTCCTCAGCTCCTGCTCTCCTGCTCTAGTCCAGCATGTACACAGTGATACTCTGGGATGCAGCATGTGTACATTCCTTTTCTTCTTACCTTGTAACAGATCCCAATGTTTGTAAGTCTATGTCATTTAAGTGAAAGCCCAATGTGGCCAGCCACATGGATGAAGGTACTGCACATGATGTATAGATTGCTGTGGGTTCTGCAAGTGTTAAAAACCTTTCTTTTCCTTCATATTTAGTCAGTTAAATTTGTGTTAATTGAATTCCTGTCTTACTCTAGTCCTTTCATCAGCTGGGTCAAGAACTTCTCTTTCTCAGTGATGGAGTTTGCTTATGTTGAATTTGAGAAGTAAATTCTGAATGGTCCTTGTAATGGATTGCTAAGACTGTGAGGAGAAGCTGTCAAATGCTTGATTAGCTGTTCTGTCAGAGAAGAATAGCAATGAGTGGATGCCTTCCCAGGCAAGAATTTAGTGCTGTTCCAAGGAGCTCTTTTTGAAGCCATTTACCCTTGTAGTAGTACCTAAAGCAGCTTTTAAGATGACTGAATACCCCTCTTAAAATGAAATACAATGCTCCAGGGTGGTTGTAAAAGAAAATACTGTTTCTGGTTCAAGTCACATGTAACAGATCATGGCTGCTAAAGCTCTTTGTCGGTAGAATGAATCAGTATTGACTGCCTGGTTACTCTTGTGGGTCATTACCTTGTCAGCTAATTGGAAAGCTTGTGATGGGCTTCTCTGTGACAGTGTTTTGTGGTAGAAGAAAACAACCTGGGAATAAACGTAGTTAAAAGCAGTTTGTAGTTGGTAACTGTGGCTGGTTCCTACATGGTTTTGATTGCTGTGTGTGGACTGGATGATGGGCTAATCTCTACAAAGGGTAAGGCATTCCTGTGGTATCACTCTGAAGGCTAACAAGGATTCGAAACAGAGTACTACTGTGAAATTCATACCATAAATAATACAAATACACTTGTAAGGGTCTGTGTGAATGCTGTATCTGTAACAAGAGGATGTTTAGATTTGAGTCTCTGGTTAATCCAGCTATCACTAGCTTGTGTTAAATTAATTGCTTACTAATGATATCCTTTATTGATATATAGGGTGGAGTAATAAAACTATAGTTCTGCAAAATTCTCTTAAAACTGTAGTTCTGGTATCATTGAAATGGCAGCATTTGATTCCTTATTTATTTTTCAGTGACTTGTTAGAGACTCATAAAAAAGAAATCTGGGTATAGAGAGAGTGTTTTTTCCCACTCAGCACCTGGTCCCAAGGGTCTGCATGGGTTTGTGCACCTTGTTAGCAACACAGATTTGACAACTGGGTCCTAGTTGGCAGTGCTGTTCTGGATGCATTGTTTCAAAAGATGTTAAAAATTGATTCCAGTTAGCCCTGTGAGTTCTGCAGAGCAGTGAAATCTATGAACCTGGGGGGGCTTTCTGTGAGCAAAATAAACAGATAAGGGGAAGAGCACGCAGAAGATATTTGTTGGATAGAGTTGCCAGCTATATATTGTTGTTCTTCTGGCTATAACTGCACTTTACATTTTATTATGGCCTGGGTCTTTTGAGTTGAATTTTATAAGGCAGTTTCAGTACAATTGGGTCGGTCACCCATTATTCATTCAATTACACACTGCAGCCTTGCTGCTGCCCCTTGACATCTGTACACAAAGCTCATCTTTTTTTTACATAACCTGACCAGCTCAGATGCCAATTGTGGGAGATGCTGAAAGTCACTGGGAGCTTCACAGCATAAGAAAAGAAATGGCTAAATAGTTCATTCCCTCTGGCATGCCCAGAGGCAAGCAGGGAGCTGATAATAGCTTCATTACACATGCAATACTTTGTGTTTTGCACATATATTGCTGTAGAAAAGGGAGAAATTTGAGACTGCTATGTGGGAAATGTCATTAAACTTTTACATAGGAAGGCAGCTGCATTTCTGTTTGTTGCATTGCACAGGCACTGGGGTGGTAATGAGGTGACAGGCCTTGCTGGGCTGTAGATAGAAAAGGTGTGTGCTCCATGAAGCAGGGTAGTAGGGATAGCAGTGCAAATGGATGCCTCGTTAATGTGATTAAACGATGTGCTGAATTCTGCCTCTGAGGCTATTTCACTCCCATGTGCAGCTGGGCAAGATGGTCCAACCAGCTTTTCTGTAGGTGATCAGTAGCTGAGTGCAAGTCCAACGTCACCTGCTTTGGGATTCAGGCTCGTGAAAATGCTGACTCTTGAAGTAGGGCTCAGTAAGTGCTTAGAAAATAAGAGCAGGTTCTCAAAAGAGAACTGAAATGCATAGAAAAGAGAAATGCACAGGCAGCAGGAGCTGTGTGTGTGTCAAAACAGGCGCTCAGTCACAGTGTGCTTTCTGAATAGCAGTGGCTTGTGTTCCTTCCACTTGTAAAATGAATGCAACACTGCCTTACCATGCAGGAGCATTGTTGAAATAAATCCAGGGATGTCTCTGAAATGTTTGGATATTTCAGTGCCAGACACTAGAGAAAAGCTCAGAAATAAATTAATAGTTCTTAATTGGGAAAAGTAGTAATGGTAGGTCATGCAAGAAGTAGAGGTTTTATAACACAGGCGTGAGGATAAATTGAGATGCTGCTAATGGGGAGTGCTGGCTGTCACGTACACAGAGCTGAGCTGTTCAACAGAAAAGAAAATAGTGTGGGATAAAGTAATTGAACACTGTATAAAAAGTGTATGCTTCCTAAATCAGAGAGAGGGGAGTATTAAAGTTGCAAAAATAATCTCTCTCTTAACTCCTGATGTTTGATTTGACTTTGATTTTTGAACTTCATGTTAAAAAGATAAATGGTGAATTTATTTACAAGAACCGAAGGCAAAGGTTTACTTCAGATTTGGTAGTATAAAAGTAGGAAAGCTACTTGCTTATAATATGTGGAAGAAAACCTCGAAATTGTTCATATAAGCATGGATGATGCCTCAATTTCAGCCCACTGTTCCATCAATTTGGTACAAATATTTGGTAGGTTTTTTGAGTCTGAAGAACCTGAGTACAGTATTTCACTGGTATTTGTGGGAACAAGTGACTATAGCTGAACTTCTTCTGGTAGAGTTGAAAACTGAGTTGTAAGAGGAGAGTAAACTGCCAATTCTTTGTGTCAGAAACGTTGTTGTGTTAGGTGTTTGGATGATGGTCTAGCAAAGCACCAGTCCTGGACATTGCCAGGAACTTCTAAGACATTATGATTACACACATAATCATAGTTGAATCATCATTGTTTCAAATGGTAAATAAAAGCTGTATACTCATTAATAAAGAACTGTAAAGGTGCTGTTAGTAGGTGACTAGCAACCCTGAAACTAGGTGCAGTTTTTATCTTGGTATTGGCTCTGATGTGTTTATCGAGTCAGCTTAACACTTTATTTCTGTATGAACATGTGTCTTCTATAGCAGACTGTGTTGAGCAGAGGTTAACTTTATTTTATTTTACTTATTTATTTAATTTATTTTATTTTTATTCCTTCTAGCCTTCAGGAGAAAGAACAATTGTTCAGCCTGTCCATTAAAGAAACTACTGCCAAAGTAAGTACACGTTTTCACTTCCTCAGAATATTTACAGAAGCAGATCATAGCTTGCATCTTAATAAATTGTCTTTGTTTTGGAAGTTGGTTTTGTGGTGTTCCTTCTGAGAACATTTTGCACATAAATATTTTTAAGCATATGCTGAAAAGCCCACCCCAACCTTTTGTTTGACCAGGCCACTGAGATTATAATACTTCGGGAAGCAGATGGAGCAATCTCTTCTTTCTTGGCTTTTTTAGTAGTGATCAGTCCTCTTGCTCTGGTCTGTATTCAGGAACAGACTCCTCAGCTTCATGAAATCATGGTCATAGCTGAATGTTTTAGCTCTTAATACAGAGTCTCTTACTTTCCTCTCTAACTGGTTTTGCTGGTGTGAAGGGAAATAGAATAGCATAAATTAAGTACCTCTTTTCCCAGCCATTTCACTAATAATCTAGTTAGCAATCTCCATACCCCTTTAAAAATACAAAGAAAAGTGATATAGTATATTCCACATGATTTTTTGTTTCTAACCAGAAATGTTAATATTTTTCCTTTATTTTTCTTATTTCATGAGTTCCTTTCAAGAAGCAGAACACTGAAGTTTTATTTCAGAATGGCTCGGTTGCTCCATGAATGCTCTAGAAAAAAAAAAGATCTATTTACTCTAGCTAATTCTTGTAGATCTATATGAAACAGGGAGTGAAAAATATTTCTGGCTTTTGATTAATAATGAATTTATAGTCTGAAATAAACTTACTTTTCATGTTCTGTCTCTAATAGCACTCACCTGAATCAGTAAAAATTGTATCCTCTGTAATCTGTTCTTCCTGATCATCTTGGCCAACATTTTCACTGTGCACTGTTAAAAAGATAATTTGAAGATTGCAGCTCATTATCACTCCTTCCTTCTCTTCCACTTTATTTTGAGCTCCTTTTCTTTATTCCTTGCTCATACTCACATCTTGGGAAAATTGGTATAGACTATTACAATGATTCCCCCTGTACTTTTTAAATGACTATGACTGAAGTATCAAGGAAATTATTGTAACTGACCTACAGCTCATCTACTAAAATGAATAAGGCATTCAGCAGCTCAAAGCAGTGTTTCAAGTGTTGTTTCAAGCTGTTTGCAAGCTGAAACATAAGGTGCAGAATCTGCCTTTTCCCCAGAAAATGTCTCATGAGGTTTTATTTTATCACCATAGTATCTAGAGACTTTTTCAATAACAGCTGAAACATTGGGTAACACTAGAGAAGTCTGTGAGGTAGAATTTCACAGCTTGCTTTTTTCCTTCAAATTTTCAGTAGATAAAATATTATTTTAATTTTATTCAATTCCTATGTGATGACTTTCATTTGTTACAGAAGATAAATAGGAAGCATGTAGTGAGAGTCCTCCAAATAATTTCCTATTTTGCTTATTCAGATCATCTCATCCTATTATTTTCATCTCAAAATAAATAGAGCTGGTCTTTGAAACCTTTTTATTGGATGGCAAAAGCATTCCTTTGTCAAAGGTCTTTCCTTTTTCCCCGTGCCTCTGGCATTTCTATGGCCTTTTCTGCCTCATCTCTCTTGTTTTCAGCTGTGGCTGCAAAAGGTAACTTGTGCCTGCTAATGAAGGGAGCACTGTCCTCTATTCACCACCTTCCTTCAGAAATTAATATCTGCTTTCACTAGTGGCAAGGTTGTGTTGTGTGGGAGACCAGGCAGACAGTTCTTTCCTTTAGGCACTGTTAGTAGAATTTATCTTTTCCAAGGTGCTGTTTTAAAGAAATAGGAAGGTTACTCAAAACTTCTTTACTCTTGAGATGATTGGAGAGAGACTCAATTCTAGTCCTTTAGCTGCTGTCCCTGTCCCTGTTTCTGCTGCTTTAGATTATCATCATATGCTGGAAAGATGGAAGAGGATGACAGTGGGCAAATTTGCTATTGATATTTTGCTGCTTTTCAACTTGATTCTGCATATCTTTGCTAACCAGCTTCCTACTGGTTTCACATAAACTGCTTTTTTGAGTAATGTTTGTGTCTGAACACAGGTTTGTAAGGTATATTGCTAAACAAGAGCCTGGGTTTTTTTTAAGTCTGCTCTAAAAAAACCTTCAGAAACCACTGAAGAGGATTTTTAAATAGACACTTTTGCAGCCAAGTAATATTTGGCTGCAAAAACACTTCCCTGAGACTGAAAGAGAGTTTTTTTAGACTTTGAGCTTGCTGATCCGTGGGTCACAGCAGAGCTGGTCACTGAGAACAAGGAAAGGGCATTGCTGAGGCCACTGGCCCCTGCAGTCAGGCTGGTTAGAGAAGGATGGTGTTCACTGGAAGCCAAGGACACTGGCTCTGTGAGTGTTCACCATCCTTGTTAGCTAAGAAATAACCTTTCCTTTGTGGCTGAATAAGCTCCTGTAATGAATAATGGTATCTGTTATGAAGAGAAAATAATTAGAAAAAATGAAAAGAATCGGAGATTCTAGAGTGGACCTGATGTAATGCAGAAGCAGTGCCATGAGTTTAGGGGCTGTTACTTTGTCCTTCCCACTTGCTCATTTACTTTTGTTGCACTGTGCCATGTGATAGGTCTGAAGATTAATGTTGTTCATTTATCTACAGAATACATGTGACATAGGTACAGGCAGAGGCCCGGCGACCTACTTATGTTCCAGAAGAATCATCTCTGAGTTGGAGGGGCTGCCTTTCTGCCTCTGGTCCCTGCGTTTGGTCCATTAATAAAGAGTGCCAGCAAGCTTTGTTCTGCCAGTTGGGCTTACAAAGTGGACAGTGCTCACTAGAAACTGATTAAACATCCCAGCTTATTTTGCATAATTGCCAAACAGCTGTCTAGTGATAATGACTTTAAGTTACTACCAGCATGGGATATATTCATGCAGTTTTCCTGGAGCTGAAAGATTCCCCATCTAATTGCAATTCACTGAGCCATTCAATGCCCCTAAAGAGAGAGTACTGCTTGGAAAGAAGTCATTAAAAACTTTCAGATTTATTTTGTAGATGGGAGACAGACATGGCCTTTGGGTTTTTTAGGCACGTTTATTCACCTCTGACAGGTTTGGGGTTTTAAAAACATTTCAACTGAATTAGCTGGCAAGTCACTTTTAAGGAGGTACTGAAACCAAGTGAGGTATCTGGGTATTTGAAAATTATAGTAGGTGCAGAAGTGATATGTGTTTTTAAATTAATAGGAAGACTCTGAAGTCTTTAGAAGTAAAAGTTACTGCTTGGATGATAGTTCTGTTGACTCAGGATAAAAAGATGACCAATTTGTAATTAACAGATAATCTCAGTAAAGGAAGAGGGTGTTATTAATATAAAAGGATTTAAAGCTAGTGCCATATATGAATTATTATAATTTAATTGTACAAACAGATAAACCATTAGAACTATAACATTTTACTCTTAAAAGGTGAAGTCATAACTGTGCCTCTCTTAGTAAGCATGGCATTTGTTTTTAAGGAGGGAAAAATGGAAGGAAGGCAGGAGAACTTCTCTCTGGAGATTTCCTTTCACATCACATCATTTCAGAACTGGCCTGTGCCTATCTTGATTATTGCTTTACCTTTGGTTCCAATGAATGCAATGTTTTCTTAAGTGTCAGCTACAATTTAAGCAAGTGTTTGACATCTGCCTCCAGAACAAGGCATTTACCTTAGTTCAGTGAAGGGTTTTTGTTTGTTCATTTTGCTTTTCTTCCCAGATGATGCAATATGGAGTAAAACACCAACATTTTTGAATATGTGGGGCTTGTATAAATTTTGCATGCTGCATAAGCTCCTTCCAAAGTGGCAATGTACACTGAAATGTAAAGTACAGAAACAGCTCAATTTCCTTTATATTTTTTTTCTTTTCTCTTTCTGTGTTTTCAATACCAAACCTGATTGATTGCTGAAGGACCTCCTGTTAAAAAGATAAAAAAGAGAGAAAGGGGAAATCAGAAACCGGAATCCTAGTCATCTGTGTGTCCTGATTGTGAAACAAAGTACAATATCAAGCTGGTATAGCTTAGTTATTGCCTGTAAAAAAAATAGGGCTGCTTTTCTTTTTTTTTTTTTCAGTTAAAATGCAGAGCACAGTATATTTTGTATAAAAATCAGTGCACGTGGTATGTTATGGCATTTTAATCTCCAAATATTGGTTTACTTGTGCTACACTTCAAGCATAATCATCAATACTGGAATTGTACAGAATTTGTAAGATGGCCTTTCTTCTGTGTGCAGCCTCAGTATCTAGTAGTGAAACACGTCCTCTCTCATGCAGGTAGCTAATGCTAATACCATTCTCTGTTTTAATAATAGAATGTGCAGCACAGCCTGGAAATTTTGATTCATGTTGGGTGTTTCTGTGAAAACATCACCTTTTATTAAGTTTTTTTACCTTGCTTCAGGATGTCATGTCATGTCCGTAAGCCCAGAACATTTGAAGCCCCATTTGAACTGCCGTACACTTTTACATGAATAAATTCTCTATCATGGCTGTCTGCCTCAATTTAGGTTTGCACGAGTCAGAAACTCTGCAGTACTTTGAGGAGGAAAGTGAATGATATTGAGACTCAACTACCAGCCCTACTCGAAGCCAAAATGCTGGCTGTTTCAGGTAAGTTTTTAGTGATGAGAAGGACTAACATTGTTAAGGAGTGTATTGGAGCAGTTACTGACCTCTTCCTAGCAGACTTGCTAGGAAAAGTTGTTCATGTTCTTGTGTAGATCCCTTGAAGTCGTGGCTAGCCCAGCAGAACAGGACTATGCCATGCCTTGTGTAAGGTACTTCAGGCCCTTCTCTACAGTTTGGAGCTCCTGGCTAAAAGCTAAAGCTGTGTGGTTGGCAGTAAACATGCAAAACACATGGTATTCTTCCATAGGTGAAATTGACATATAATCATCAATAGCTGTTCCAGGACTTTACAAGTTACATTCTTAGAGCTCTCTAGCTAAGCTATAAATTTATAGCTAAGGTATCATAATTACAAGTGTGGCTTTAAATGACACTTTAAAATGGAATACAATAATTGGCAGCTTCTGCTGTTCAGATCATTAAACAACTAATGTTGGCAGCAGAAGAGCAATTTCATCCTTGGAGCACTCATGCATGTTATTTACAACCAGTAAAACACTGACATGTGATTACAGAGTCTGATACATAACAGCCTTACATGGCACTTGCTTGGGGTTGCTGCGCTGTTCCACAAGGAAAAAATGCAAATCACAGTCCTTTCTCTTAAGCTGGAAGAGGTGGGTTTTCTAATTCAGCAAATGGTTTGCAAATATTTCACTAGGTGTCTCTCTGCTAGATATCTGCCCTCAGAGAGGGAGTAGAAGGGAGTGAGGGCTAGATTACAAGGAGTTTTCCAGTGTTACACCAGGTAAAGAAAGGCTAAAGGGTTTTTGACACGTCAAGATGAGATGTAGCTCTCCATGTGTGATTTATCTTTTCAATTATATACAATAATCTATATTGCACATACAAATTATTTTAAAATGAAACCTTCTGCAGTGTCATGTTTTGTTTGCCAGAAGGGGATAATGTCAGGCTTGAGCAAAGTCCTAAAGGAAATTAAAGCCCAGATCTTTTATTGGTGCTGAGCATGCTCAGTTTCCTTACTTCTCATAATATGTTTTTTAAATGGAAATCCCTTTCATTTCTCTCTCCACCTCTAAGAGGTAAACCAGGCAATCGTCCTTCTCTACCCACAGGCTGTTTAAATATAGGTAATTTTCTCACTTTCAGAAATGGGGGTTTATGGCTTGGGAACTAAGCAGCCCATACACTGGACATGCAACTACATGTAGGAAGAAGTTGCCCAGAAAAGCTGTATCTCAGTCTGACACTTGGAGAGAGTGAATGACAGCTTGAGGATCATTTCCAAAACATTCATAACAGTATTTTATACTTTTAGCTCTTAAAAGAGGTTACTTGTTTCAGGAATGAATTCCAAAGGCAGTTGAATGATGCTCTTTCTATAAACTGTTTTTACAGTTCTTTGACTGCCTTTCTATGCTTTTCAAGAAGTATCAGTGCAATTTCTTCGTACTGATAAAAAGCACTGCTTCTTTTTTCACTCTTGCTCCAAGGAATTTTAATGACTGTGAACGGTACAATCCTAATTTGTTACTAAGGCAGAATTCTACATAGCATGGTTGAAAATCAAGGATGAAAGGTAATTTGGTCACAGTGGATACTGTAATTTCTTTACCTCATTGTAAGATACAGATACATTTAGTCAATGTGATGGAGCTTGTTTATGTAAAATGCAGCATTATATATAGAGGACACAGGGGAGATACAAGAATAAAAAGAAAATTGTTTCTCTGAATACCTGAAAGTAAAAAAGAAAAAAAAATCTGAAAACACCTGGAATAGTCTTAGAGCAGGCAGTGAATAAAATCAGAAAAGCCAGGATGCGGAGTGAATGGCAGCTAGCTAGCAGAGAAGCAAGTCAGGAAGAAAAGATTTGATAAATGCAGAAGGAGAAAGGGGAAGGAAGAGATAAAAATAGTGGTGGTTTTTTCTTTTGTGTTTTTTTTTAAATTTTTATTTTTACTTAATAAGGCAAAACCAATGAAGAGTGGATAATGGGGGAGGCTGAATTACTCTAGTTTCTCTGTGTTCCTATGTTAGGAGTAAATGAATGGCACCTCTTAAGGAAGGCATAATTAAGAAGCACGTCTTAACCTTCTAAGTACTGGCTAAGATTTAAGCAAGACACTTTATGTACATATTCCCTGATCTCTCAGCCAGCAATGTTGATGAACAGCCTGAATATATTCAATTGTTAGAAGCTGGAAGAATGTTCACTTGGGTAATATGCAATTATGTAAGGACACTCTTGGAACAGCGTGACATTTAGAAGGAATTACAGTGTCCATATGTAAATATACAGTAATAATAAATTTTAGTAGTCGTAGTCAGAGGTTTTCATTTAATCTCGACACATCAGGCAGGATTAAATGTCTGTTACTTCTTTTTATGTAGCAGTTAGATAATTCATCTAGACAGGGTCTTCAAAAACACTACTAATGGATACTGAGAGCAACTGTTTTTCTCTATACAGATGTCACATCATTTTTGATTAAAGTAGCATTTTTCTTGAGGAAGCAGAAAGAGTTAAGTGACTTTGGAACAGTGTCAAAGCAAAAAGGTGACTGTATCCAAAAAGTTGGATTAGATGAGCTAAAGAATAGAATTATTAAGTGAAAATAAGCTTTCAGAGCTTATATGTGGTGACTCAATGATGTGATGACTTGGAAAGCATGATATATACCTCAGCCTTTAATGGCTATCTTGACAGCTTCAGACAACATTCATTTGCTACAGGGACTGTACTTTCTAATACAAATACATTGATTTAAAATACTGATGTATTTGCACCAAAAAATGTAAGAATATAGTTGATATTTTTTAGAGGAAAATACCACAATAAATGCAGTGTAAAAATAACAGTTCTGTTTGTCCTGTCAATAAAATACCTTGGATTTTAAGGCTATGTGATAAATAATACTGTAAAGATGTAAGAGGCAATACTATGTATATAAATGACTCTCCTTCCTATTATTTCATCCTGGGAGGAAGTATAAAGTTAAATTTGGAAGAGAAAAAAGAAAGTTTGTGAATATTTGGATTATTGAAGGCCATAAAATAAATTAAATTCTGGTGAGCTTCCATATGGGAAAAAGAAAATAAGCCCATACTTACATGTTAAAGAGGTATTTCTGTCAACAGTTACAGTTCAGAACACTTACATCAGCACCTCACTTACTTCTGATTGGCCTGTTGGGACAAATAACTAAGAATTAATACTCTGGAGATGCTAGTCCAGAATTTTCCTCTGAAGATAATTAGTAGGATCCTGTATTTTTTCAGTTTTTAAGTCAGTAGCTTTAGGTAATTATAGGTAACAAGTATTCCTGATGTCATGAGGTGTTACTGTTGATATACACATTTGTAAATTCTAATCAGTGCATTATTGCAGTTTAGCATCAAGTAGGTTTTTTTTTAATTACAAAAAACCACCTTAATGTCAGTGCTTAGAAACCTGCATGGGATTTTTCTAACAGCTGCTTCTTACAGTGTCTCTTAACATGCTTATAAAATTTTGTAGTCAGTTATAAGAAGACCATGACAGTACATGATACTCTGTTCCTTTTTTCAGTATTGTGAGACCATTTAGCATGAAATCTTTCTAGGGAATAAATTTCAGATTAAATAATTGGAAGCTGGTAAGAAAATTCAAGTAGGATGGTGTTTAAGCAAGTGTGAACACAACTGTAGAAATATTATTGAAACTTATTTTCGTATTTTGAGCTGTTTTACACAAGAGGAAATAATAAGAAATCACATGTTTCTGGTTTTTCCTTTGTGAGAAAATAATTTTGGAATAGGAGGGAGGATGCAAATTAAAATGAATTTTTAGTCCTGTTTCATCTGTTTCCTGTATTTGAATAAAAGAGGTTTATTGAGGTACATTTTACAATGTTTTCATAGGCTCTTTGAGAACTTTTTTCCCTCTTGATAATGCTTATTAGCATGGGACTGGATAGCCAGAAAGTGGCTTAATGGGAAGCTAAGCAGGCATGAATGAAATACTGTGTTTATCATGTAGTTATCCATGAGATGTGTGTCATTAACTTTCCTTCTGTCTTTGCTAAAACAAATTAGATCCCAACACAGAAGTTAGAGTAAGGTGAAGTTTTGGAAAAAAACTTATCTTAAACCTGTCTATACCAGTAAGAGATCATATGTCATGATCCTATAAATATCATTACCTGTATTTCATTAAGTACTGGCTAGTGGGGGCTGCTTGGAAATGATGTTGTGGGATGATTTCCAGCAGTACAGTGAGGTTTTTTTCCTTATGGCAATGTAAAAGCGTAGTTTTAGAAATAACACGACATAAATTCTAGATAGCATATTTTACAAAGCTTGATGTCAGGGCTGTTGCCTCTTTGGCTGCACTTTGATGCTTATTTAGGGTTAGTTCAGCATGGATCCAACTGTAACAAAAAGAGCCCCCAGCTTTCCAGCTTTGGTGCTAAGTATTCCCATAGGGAATGTTAGAGAGGGGACAGAGCCATCAGGCTGGAAGATGCTAGTGCAGGTGGAAGGACATTTTCAGCCATCCATCTGTGGTTTATGTTAATGTGGATGCCTTGTTTTTGTGCTGTGGTCTGTCATTTCATGCAGAAATATGAATGGATGCATAGTTCTTGGTATGATATTGAGTGCTTCCCCAGACATGCCACATAACTGCTCTTAATTTGTCTTTCACTGGAAGGTACTGGTGTTCTTTAAAGTGGTTTCTTTATCTTCTCTGTTTCTGAGAACTGTTGTTTGATAATGGTTGCAGATCTTGCCTAGTCTTAGTGGCAAAAATAACACCACCTCTTTGTACCTTCTCATGAAGGCTGAGTTCTTTGATGAATTGGAGTCCAGCAGAGGTCTGCATCTTGTCAGATGACATAGCTGGTTCCACATTTTCCTTTTCCTGATTCCAGCAGCAGCCTGGGTTGATGGATCAGAGGCATATTGGGATTAATTCTGCTTCATGACTGCAGTGTCTGGTTCCAGCATTCAATGCTCTGTATGGTTGTGTCTTCCCACAACCCTTGCTTTATACTCCATGGAATAAAATTTGCCCCTCTGTATTGGTGCAAGCAGTGTTCTTTTTGGCACTCACTTGAAAAATAATGCTGGTGAGTCCTCCAAACCAACTCTCAAATGGTCCCTTAGATTTCAGACATCTCTGTGTTGTGGTTTGTCCCCAGCCAGCAGTTAAGTACTACGTGAATATTCTCTCTGCTCACAGCAGGGAGGAGACTTGGGAAAAAAAGTAAAACTTGTGGGTTGAGATAAGAACAGTTTAACAACTGAAACAAAATATAATACAATAATACTGATGTTAAAAGTAACAGCAATAATAATGGTAATGAAAACGAGAGTGAGAGAGGCATAAAGCCCAAGACAGGAAAGTGATGCACAATACCAATGGAAGTGGTGCTTGCCACCCTCAGACCAGTGGCCCAGCCTGTTTCCAGGCAGGGATTAGTCCCTCCCAGCCAACTCCCCCCAATTTATTTGCTGAGTATGATGTTCTGTGGTCTGGAATATCCCTTTGTCCAGTTTGGATCAGCTCCTTCCATGCTTCTGGTGTACTTGCTTGCAGAGCATGGGAAACTGAGAAGTCTTTGATTTTAGGCTAAGAACTGCTCAGCAACAGCTAAAACCAGCAGTTGTCAACATTATTCTCTGCCTAAATCCAAAACACACCACTGTACCAGCCACTAAGAAGAAAATTAACTCTATCCCAGCCAAAACCAGGACATTATGCTGTTTGTCTTTTAAATCTCATTTTTGAGTCAGACTGCTGGATGGTACTGGCTTTCAGTGAACTTCACGGGTAATTCATTGTAGCTGAAGTTTCAGCATAATATGTGACCAGACAGCAGAAAATCTTTTCTTATGTTGGAGAAGTCAGTCATGAAGCAACTTACTCTCTTACACTCCTCTTACCCAGGCAGCTATCCCTGGAGCAGGAGAGAAGGTCAAGTTATCTCTTTGGCAGCTTCTTTTCGGTGATTTTGTGCTCAGAGGAGATAAGTTAGATGTGAGAGCTGTGAAGGGAAGGTCCTGTAGAAGTGCTGTGCCATGGTCTGGAGGGGATGAGAGAAAGCACTTGGGGAAGGGGACAGTGATGTCCCTCTTTCCATTTTTACTACTGATTTGAAATGTTATTACTTTTGGGTTTATTTGTTTGTACTCTCCCCCTCTCCCCCCTGCTTTCTTTTTTTTTTTTTTTTATTCTTGGGTTGTTCTGTGATGACTGATTCAGTCTGGGCACAAGAGGCTCTCTGTGACTGAGAATTGTTCCTCCAAATGTATGTCTGTGGGGTCTCTCACCTTCTTCTAAATGGCAATTACCTTCCAGGATCACATCAATCATTCAGCTGTGTTATGCTTCATAAAAGCATTGACATGTGTTATTGCTTAAAAATGATAATTGCAATTCAAATATGCTGGATTTTTGTAAAATGTTGCAGGAGATGGTAGACTGTCCCTCATCTGCAGTTTATTTTTTCAGAGGTGCAAACACGCTGGCAGTGTTTTCAGAATCTTACATTTGTCATGTCTTTAGCTTTTTCCCTTTCCTTTGTGAGTGGGTGAATGATATTTATTTTCTTCAATTGCTTTTGTGGTGTTGAAATCACTTTGTATCCTCATTAATCATAGGGTGAAAGATTTTCAGCCTTTAATTCCAGTGCCATTGATAAATACTATGGTGGCAAATGCCCTAAGCTAAAATGTAAATTTTCACTTTCTTATGAATTATTAAAGGTAGTGCTGTTAGTATATGAAGAATTAATTTATAGATAATGATGAAGAATGGCCAGTCTATTCTTTGTTACATTTAAGTTGGTGTCCAATAGATATGCTTTATTATTAATGAAAAAATTACTCCTTTGTTTGTACTACAGTGAACATGTTTTCAGTGGGGCTGAGACTTCTTTCTCTGCTTCAAATATGAACAATGGTAACTACTGTTGTATGTAACTTCTGCCAAAAATATGAGAAAAAGTGTGAGTAAAAAATTTGTGGAACCTTAACTTTGTCTTATATTGTGAAGGGGGAAATATTTAATAAAGTTTAATTAATAATGTAGTTCTTGTTTTTTGCAAAATCAGACGGATTTCAAACCACATTTTTAGTCAATTTATTGCTGGAAAATGGTATCAAAATAATGGTATTTTCCTTCAAGGCTATTAAGTGGGCAACAATCTGCCCAATATAGTAAACTAAGCTGTTATAATGAACGTGAGTTCGTGGCATGTAACTATATATATATATTCATATATATATATTCATATATATATGGGAAATATAGTCATGTTTGCACTAAGGAAAAGCAATTATAGAGCTGTTTTATGCCTGGGGATTTTTTTTTCATTTGTACTGTTTTTCCAGTGCAGGTTGTTGTGCTTGATTTGGCTGGTATTTTTGGCATTCACATCAAGCCGCTGGAGCTTACCTGATGTCACTTTCTGTAGAGGATGAAGGATGCATGGGAGGAGAGAGCCCCAGGGGGGCAAGATTAATAGGAAGATTTAACTCCTTTTGTTGCTGTCTTTTGAGATAATGGTAATGTTCAGTCCCTCCAAGTGAAGTGTACATGCTCAGTTCCCTATGACAGTGCATGTTACCTGTCCAGAGCACTGGGTGCTGAGAGCTCGCTGCCCCAGTTTGCACCCACTGTGGTTATGTGAACGTGGATGAAATTCATGGGCTGAAATTGCACATCTCTAGTAAGCATCACTGCAGGACAGGAGGGAAGATGGGAAAAGTGGCATCTTGCTCTTCAGTCCCCTACATAGAATCTCTGGCTCATGCCCTGATTTAAACCAGAATCTCAGGTTTGGTCTTAGGCTACTAACTCCCTAGCTTTGTTTTCTCTGTACAGATCTTCTGAGCAAGCAGTCCTATTGGCTGCATGATTTTCAAGTTTCGTGGGAAGAGTTAGACGGACTCAACTAATATCAGCCAACTAGAACACTCTCACTGGTGTGACTGTGTAAAACATAGCTCCAGGTGGTTGACAAAGTAGCAGTTACTGTGTTCACTTAGGCAAAATAATTATTTAATCATCAAAAAGAGGAATTTTAACATTTTGAGCATATTAGCAGAATAAAATATCTTGACATACATCTTCAGAATGTTTCTATGGCATTCAATGTGATGTTGTCTCAACAACAACAACCAAAAAAAAGCCACAACAGAAAACCAACCTAGGGGGATATGTTTTTTAATGCTGGCAGCTATGGATTTTGTATTAATTTTTAAATCAACCTTCTTATGGCATTTAGAAAGCAGTTACTTTTGTTGCTGTGATTGAGCTCAGAGCTCGCTGATAATGGTACTTGTGATGCCTGAGTTTTTATATGCTCTTCTGAATTTTCACTGCAGACTTTCAGACATTTTTGTTGTCATGGGAAGCTGCATCAGGCAGGGTGTCTTTGGCTTTTGGGTGTGCATCTGATGCCATTTCCTTATAGCCTCAGTTTCAATATAAACTTCTCCTCTGGGAATTCAGATCCATTCAGTACATATAAAACTTTCATATGCAATATCATACCTTTTCCCTTGCTGTCCTCTGAAATGTAACAGCAGGCTCCAGATTCTAATGAAGATTTTCTCACCTTCATGTTTTATTAAGGCTCCTGTGCTTTGATGCTTGGGATGAGTCCAGGTGAATCAAGGCGGACTCAAGTCTTGTTGCCTTAGAAGCATCTGAATATTTTCCATTTCTCCAGTGATTTTGTATTGCTTACCTTGCTCGTTTGTTTTACCCAGTTGGAAACATGATAAATTAAGGTAATAGAATTTGTGCTGTTGTTTCCCAGTAAAGCACTGATAAGCCATAAGATCCTACTATTTGTAAAGCATGTTTGTAATTATTTAATCGTGTAATTCTTTATAAGACAGAAGTGGCAAATAGGGTTTTAACTGGGAATTAGAAATGAAGGACTTTTGACCTGTTGAAAAGAAACAAGAAAATGTCAGCTTTAAATGAGGAAGATGTTGAATGACACTACCATAGCCTTGGAACTAGGAAAAAACCACCAAAAAAACCAAATGCAAAGCAGGACTACCACACTTAGCCATGTTCACTCTTCAAACCAGACTTATTTAATAAAGTATTTAGCCAAGTGTTTTGGTAAGTGCAGCCTCCCTTTGTCACAGCTGCACTTGACAGCTTGAGTTTGCTCCAGGAGAACGGCTGTAAGTGTCTGGTGGAAGTGCTCCTGCTCACTCTGGCGTTCTGGAGGAATGGAGCCTCTCTTGGCAGCTGCTGGTAGTGGTTTGCCATCTTCTGACCAGTGCAGATACTTGCATCCCATTGTTGCTTCCTTGTCTTGAAGACAATGAGCAACAGCCAAACTGTTCCCTTTCAAGACTTTGTGACCAACACATTGAAGACACCAGGTCAAAAAGATGTAATGCCTTAATTTAGGATATTCTGATGTGGATTTCATTGTTTAGACTATGTGTTAATATTTGAAAATAAACTTTTAAATTGATCTCTTGTGTCTAAGCAACTGTTTGTTATATTGCTGAAACAAAACCAAAAAGAAACCTTTACATCTGGATAATGCTGGTTGTATTATAAAATGATATCAGAAGTCTAAAGTCATTACATATACTTCAGAAGCTAAGACATTTGTGTGACTGGATGTGTATTATGTTAATATTTGCTTCAAGGCTAAATCTTCTCAGTGCCTTTACTTACTTGATCCCTTTGCTCATTAGATCATATCACCAAATTTTTGCTAATTTAGGATGTTATTGGAGTTTAAGTCTTATGCTAGAGATCTTTTTTTATTGGGCAATTCTATATGGAAATTATTTTGGTCAAGAGTTCTTTAAATTGAAGTGTGGGAGTGGAGTTTGGGCTCTTTTTGGGTATTTGTTGGTTTGGCTTTTTTTTTCCCCAGCCAAGTATCTCAATCATTGAAAAGATTCTGGTACAGCTATGTAATTGTAGCATTGTAATAGTTACTCTACTGCTATTTAAAAGTAATTTAATGGCTGAGTATGTCACTGTCATTTTCTATTTATTATAGAAGACTTCTTTGTGAAGTAAGGAAACATTCCTCTCCAGCTGCTTATAAAAATGGTTTTCAGAATGTTTAAGTGGATAACTGTTACTGTACTACACTCTAAACCACTTGGGAATTAGACTTTTTACTCTGGATCCCTGTCCAAAGGAACCAGACATTTTTAAAAACTCCAGAACAGCGTGAACTGGCGCTGCTGAGGCATTCTGCCTGCCGGTGACATTTCATGCTTCAGAGAGAGCCAGAAGTGGAGAGCAGTGACTTCTGGATGTGTTCTTTGAGAAGAACATCTCCCGATGGTCTTTGCTTGAGGTGCAGGCCATTTAAGAAATGCCATGAGTCATTCATAGACAACCTTCTGATGCTGCTTATGAAAACCAGCACAGGGCTGCTTTGTTCAGGGATGAAATACTTCAGGGTCCAGCAGGTTGACAGCCTCTATTTCAGATGTACTGTGTGTTGAGGGATCCTCCAAAAGAAGAAAATGGTCTGATAGATAACACTGCAATGATCATTTGAATTACAGAGTGTCGTTATTTGGAGTGTGAACCCTTAGGAACGGGTTTCCTGAAAAAATGTAAATTGTATCGATAATTTAAGAAAATACTATTTCTGTGTGTGTAAGGTTAAATCAGCCACAATTGTTATTCTTGTAATATTAATGGAATGTATGCTTGCAAAGCAGTTTTTCTTTTTGCCTCCAGTTGGTCTTTCAGTTGCTGTTGGGAAGTATAATTGCCTAATTTTCCAGGATTGCTACGTAAGCTACTGATGTTGCAAGTGTCTGCTTCATTGTCTCTTTCCTCTTTCTTCCCCCTGCCCCCCACAAAACATGCAGGAAGTAATTTTGGCACTGCGAAGGATCTTGCAGAAGAAATAAGATCATTAACATCTGAGAAGGAGGGACTGGAAGGACTTCTCAGTGAACTGTTGCTTCTGAGTGCCAGAAATACACGAAAATTAGAGAGAATTAAAGATGATTACACCAGACTGAAACAAGAACTTGAACAAGGAGAGACTGCCTTTGGTAAGTAGTTTCCAGTTTGTTACAGCTTTTTGCTCAGTCCTGATCTCCTGGAGGTGTGCTGTGTCTGATGAATCATTCTGCATTTCACAAAACATGTTGATTGTTCTGAGGAAAGTCTGGCGATGACCTAGATAAGCAGTATGTTCAATATCCTCTCAGTATCCTCTCAGCTGTTTCCCCTGGAGTGCGGGGAGGCCATGGGGAACAAGGGATACCCCAACAATATACCACTTTTTGGTTTCTATCTTAGCCCAGTTCTCAGAACCTTTCTTTTCGTGGGCCATTTTGACCATAGTGATGGTGGCACTGTGCTTGTATTCACGTACAGAGGAGCATGTGGTCTTTATGCAGAAGCAGTAGATGTGTCTGGCTGTGACAACAGGAACATGTTTGGTACATGTAAGTGTTTAGTGTGTAGATATAAAACACATTTAGTGGTGGGTCTGAACGTATGAGGTGCAAGAGCTTCCTGATTCCCAGAAACAAGAGTTCTTGCAGTAAATTTGTGTCTGAGGGGGAGTTTAAACAGCTTGCCAGGTGCTGATCTCACTCACATGAACAGTGTGCTTGGGTTGTAGTGCCATGGTAGAATTGGGAGGTTGTCTGCAATTACTGGGAGAGCTACTGACAAATTATCAAAAAGCCAAGTCATTCCTAGACTTGACCTACTCTCTTGTCTGCTCTACTCACTCCTGAAGTTGAAGCAGATAAAATGGCCTTGCTGCTTGCTTAAATGAAAAGGCTCAGTAATATTTGGCTGGCTACAAATGTACACTTGCTATAATTACCTCTAAACAATTAAATGTAATTCCGAGAGCTTTTTAAAATCTCTAGGATTTTGAAATGGCTTTCCTTTTCCAGGATCTAATGAGTGGTAGGTTGGGTGAAGAGAGGAAGGTGGCTTTGTTTTAGAAGCATATGAAGTTTCTTCATAGGCAAGTGGATAAATTGAGCTACCTTAGAAACAAAAAGATTTGTAGGCAGCTGGATACATCTAAGACAATGTTTTAAAAATGCATACAATGATGTGTATACACACACTTCTAGATAAGAACTTGCTTTTTTAGACTAGATAAAATTCTTAAAAAATTATTCCTCAAGTTTAGTTCATTGTGATATAAACCCAAAAATGCAGATGAGGAAATGCTGCTTCTTTCCTTGGATTTTAAAGTGAGTTGAAAAGGGTTCTGACCTTCTGATCAGTCCATTTTGTTTCTCTTTTGTTTCTAGGATGATCAAACTTCCTATAATACACATGTACCTTCTCATTTGTGTTTTAATTCAGCAGGGTTTTAAATAAAGTCTGTGCAAGACTCTTGCTGAAGCAACAGAAGTTTACCTCAGTTACTCTTTTTTTTCCCTTTGCATTTACATAGCTGTCAGGAGATGCCTTCTTTACATGACCTCTACTGTCCACAATTTGTGACAATAAATTTCAAAATACTGGGTGTTTACGATGTAGATTTTCTTTTATATTGTCAATCTGTAGGCATAAGGAGAAATCTATCCTTGTGTTAAAATAAAATGCTGTCAAGCAGATACTAGCCAGAGATAGATAAATTGAAACCTGACATCTTCCCTTTTCGTTGTCCCTGCCCTTTTCCCTGCCCCCTGTACGTGTGATCTACCCTATTTTCTCCTTTAAAAAATGGAAATATTTGAGAACACTAGTATGGGTTTGATACCAAGACATTTAACTGAATGTAAGCCTTCAGATACACTCTGGAAAACAGTATGTAGGTGATGTCTTGAGGAAGAGAGGCCACCTTTATGAAACAGTGTTATTTTGAACAGCACTTTTATGTTTAGGGAATAAAACATAAGAATTGGAATACAATTTTGTTGCCATTTGTTTTTGCTGTTGTTTGAAAGAGCTGGAGATAATTGTGTTGGCTTTGTCTGCACTGTGAAAGGTGTGATTTGAGTTGGGGTAGCTGACCTGACTTACTTCACAGCCTTAGGCCTGGTGTTTCATTTATGCCAATAAAATCTGTGTCGCTGCAGAGAAAGGCAGTTCTGCCTTTTCTTCTGTGTTCCTGCCCCAACCCATACACTACATCAGGGTTAGGGTTAGGTTCTATACATGTCTGTTTCTATGTCGTCTGGCACTTGAATTGTTGTTTTGTGCCTGTGAGCTTCTTGAAAACTTACTTCGATTTTTTTTTTAATTGAACTTTTTTAATGGAAAATATTATACAAAGAAATTAAATGTTAAAATATGTGTGTATGTTTGTCTTTCTCTTGTGTATAAATTGGTCACCTATTTTTTACTTCATTAATAATTGTTGATTTCTCACAGTAATGCAGATATAAGGAAGCAGACGTCAAGGGAAGAGACTTAATCACACAATAATCAGAGCTGGAATTTTAAATAGGACACATCATTAGCATGTTAATGAATTTTCTCACTCTGTGCCAGCTGCCCAAGTATAAAAGATATTGCAGATGTAGTGCAAAAATCAGGCTTGGCTTACTGCACTGAGAGCTGTCAGTGCTCCCTATAAAGGAAATTTGACAAAAAATCCTTTCATATTTTTAGAGATGCTCAAAAAAATGTTTTTTATGTTGGATAATAAAAGCATTGACAAGTAACTCTATGTATTAGCATTTTAGGATGAATAGTACTAATTTGCCCTTTAGACATTGACTTTCTTCTGAGGCCGTCAAAACGCTGCTATAAAAGTGATCAACTTTTATTGTCATTTCACAGATAGGAAAGCCAGAGTCTTAGAGGTCACGTAATTTACCTGAAATGGTGGTGAAACAGCTTCCCAGCTGATGGTCTAGCATCCATCCTGATTGAATCAATCGCTAGCAATAAACGTGTGAAAACAAGTGGTGCTGTGATTCTGTGGGAGCTTTATGTTCTTCTGGGCCACACCACACAATGGTTCTGGGAAAATCACTGAAGGTCTTGTGCTTCATCATTGAGCAGACCTGTCTTATAAAGTCAGAAGGTTGTGTCGTGGCAAAGAAGAGAAGTGCTTTGCAGGCCAAAACAACCAGACTTGCATTCCAGACAAGTGAAGCTTAATTACTTGCCTGTCTGCCAAACTGTTAGGCTGTGCTTATAAATCCCAGCTTGGGTTGATTGGCATTTGTAACCCAGGGCTGGAAATGAAACCCATCCTCTCGTTGTGGTTTTGTCACCACCAGTACTGATGGGTGAGCTTTCCTGCCTTGTCTGCTGAATTCTTTTCCTGGCTGCTCTCAGCCTTTTTCTGCCCCTGTTACACTTTTGGGAAAGCATCTCCTCTGAGTAGTGCATGTACAAACACAACTAGGGGGGACCGTGCTTCCTGATCTAATTGCTAGCTTGTGCTTGCCAAGTCATATTAAGAATTTCTATACTGAATTAATTTCTGGAGGAAATATAAAATAAAGGATTTCATGCACATGAAAATAGCTTTTAAACCCCTTTAAAAAAAACCAAAACCCAAACTACTGTTTGAAGGCTGTTATTTCAGTCTCTGTCCTCAACTCTTGTTGCCATCCTTGATTTTTATTGTCTTAGAAATTGCTTGTGTAGTCCTAAAGCTTACCAGCCTGCTTGTACAGTAAAGCTTCCTGGAATTGAACAGATACATTTATTAAGCAAGGAACTAGATGTAGCAGAGGGGTTTCTTGGGAAGCTGGAAATTTCTTTCACACTCAGTTTTACTTTTTGTTCAATACACATACTCTGCATATTTGCACAGAATAGCTCAGTGTTTTGTCCTTTTAACGGAAGAAAAACCTATCAGAGTTCATTTTTTAATCTGCTTTTTCTTTAAAAAAACCCAAGTGTTTTGGCTTTAGAATACTACTTAGGAATAAAATGTTTTCAGAACGTAGTTCAAAGAATAACAATAATTCTGCTATTCTCTTTATAGCCATTGTTTCAAAAACTGCGTATTTGACTGTTACGGAGGATGTAATTAATTAGTCTATAATTTAATACTGTGTGGACAGCAGAAACCACTAGTGGTGCTGCTTAATGTAATACTCGCTATTGCATACTGAAATATTTATGAAAGGAAGGTTCTGTGCTTCGTATACAATTGTATAGGATGTGATTTATCAAACTGTTAATGACCATTTGCTACAAAGCATTTTTATTCTCTTTCAAAGACATTTCTATTCTGATAGGTACAACACAGTAAGTCCTGCAATAGAGACATGTGCAGTGTGCTTTGCACTGGGAAACCTACCGTTTTTGTTTGTTTAAATATTTGTTGTTAATAATATCTGTAATACAAAAGTTTCTCTATTTCTCTTCACAACTGGTCTTTGGAATGCTCTTTGAAGATGTCTAAGGATTATGAACAATTTTGCACCATTTTCAATTGTTGCAAAAAAGAGCAACTAAGTATGACATAAACCCATGTGCCTCTGACAAAACCAGAATGATTCCATGTTTTGTGTTACTGATTTTTCAGGGGGTGGTTTTAACGTTCTTCCTCAGTGCTAGTTTTTCTGCACCAAATAGACTTTCCATATTGTTTCTATAGTTCATCCTGTGTTTGAGTGACTATCTGTTTCTGAACTGAAGAGCTGAACCTTTTGATTGCTTCTGTTTGAATAAATCATAAAAGGAGAACCCATGTAGTGGGTAACAGATGGGCTTCCATGAGGAAGAAGCTGCTCTGAGTCTAGTTGTGTCTTCACTTCTAATTTGTGCGAGGTCATTGCATTCTGCATGTCACACCTTTATGAAGCACTTGTCATTATAGTGAGTGGTGACATTGAATGGCTTTTTGCTTATGTCTGTGGCCATCTCTGCTTAAACAGTGATCCTGCAGGACTTAGCCAGTGGTCACTCTAGCTTTCACAGAAGGTGTAAAACCCTTGGTGGTGATGCAGTGCCGCTGGTAGCATCCTTACTCTGAGTTGATGCTCCAAAGTAGCGCTTGGCAGCCTTCTGTTGGGCAGCATGGAAAAGTCATGTCCACATAAGGAAACAAAAGGATAAAGGAACAACAACAAAACCCCCAAGAAGCCCAATCTTGCAGAGATCCTTTTGTGTTGTCTTGGGCAAATACAGCATGAGTAATTACCCTCTGCTCGTTAGCATTCTCTTTGCTGTTTCATTTGAAAAAATTGGTGTTCCTGCATTTCCATGGACTTGCACTGTTATGCTTATTCTGTGCTTGTTTGTGTATCACTGATTGTGAGCATGGGTCTCATTTTCTCGGCTTATATTTAAAGCACTTGGGATCTTACAAGTTAAGTATACACATACACACCTTTTGGTCTTATAATTCTGTAATGGTAGTAACTGCATATCAAATTGTTACCAAGCTTCAAGGATCAAATTCAGACTAATGATTTTCATTCCATGTCATGCTTCCACAAAATCATCCACATCATCTTTGTTAAATAATACTTAACTATAAGTAGTTGAAGGGGGGTTTTTTTTGTGTGTTATGGAATTGCCTTTTTGGATAGCTACTATCAATAGAATTTAGTAACATAAAAAGAGTAAATTCTGCCAGGCATTTCCTGCAACTAAAATCTCAAACACATCTTTATTTTGGACATCAATTTTGTCATGATTGAAAAGATTGGAAACCAGTATGTTTAAGCATAACAAAGTTTGCCATATGTCTTGAGTCACTTGTAATTGTGTTTCTTACAATGGTGATTATAAAGGTCATCTTGTCTGATGTTGTTCATTTCAATATGTAAAATACTTTGGTTTTAACTTGGAGCATAGAGGTTTAGTCTGTATAAATGCAATGGAAGTATTAATCTGGCCTTTCTGTATAATTAGATGCAAATATGTGTAATTCAGAAAGTATGAAATATTCAGGCGGCTTGAACTGACAAAACGGCTTGGTTCAAAGCTGTCCAATATCTGTAGAGATCTTTTGATCAGGGCATTTCTCTCTTGATGCTCAAAGGTGAGCTTCTCTTCTATGTCTTTCTTCCAAGATCTGATGGCAATAACTTTATTGAAATGTTTTATATACCTGTGTAATGCTTTTTAGACAGCAGTATGAGGTAATTACACACAGAATAATAACTCCTGAAATGACCCAATACTGATTCTGCAGTCATAGAGGTGATTATCTACCAGGTGCAAGGTATAGAGCTTGGTCTGAAGTTTTATGCTGAGTCTCTTCAGGGAATATGATGTCATCTTTAACTAGGATAAGCATAGAGACATCAAGGCTTTGTAAGTTTAAGGCCACAGAAACACAGAGTGGCTCTCTTGGAATCACAGCAGTGCAATCGAGTGCTGAAAAGTGTTGCTGAACAGGTTCCTACTGCAATGGGAGATGGGCAACCTCCCCCCAAAATGCAGTGTGGGCACTTTCTTGTACTGGTGTGCATGCAAACAAGCAAGCAGAAAGTTCTGATAGTATTCCAGGCAACTTAACTCCTTTACATCCGAAATGCTGTTGCCAGCTATATACACGGTGCATTAAACCTCTGCAGTGGGCGTCATATCAAATTATTCTGGTTTGCCATCTCTGCTCTAGGTTTCTGCATTGCTCTGCTTTTTAGTTCAACTTCTTCAGCTGACAGCAATGCAACAGAATAAGTAGGAAGAAGCAACGCAGATGGGTTAAATTTGGAATAAATGTAGAAATGCATACTACCAATTTTAATCATTCTTCATTCGATTCTGGTTCTGCAGCTGCATCTTCTGAGGTACTGGGCTCAGACTGAGATTTCACAATTTTTTTTCCTTTATGCCTATAGCTGATTTCAAAAAGAATGGGATGCTAAGATGCCAGAAAGCTAGGATTAAAAAGGAGAGGAAAAAATAGTGTTTTCTGTTCATTGGCCAGATAGAACAGGTTCCCATATGAAATTCAAACTCCTTTATCTCCGAGTCATGGGCAGGGCCATTGATGGGCCATTAATCAGGAGGATAGTCCGGAGGGAGGAGGCAAGGAAACACTGCCCTGCCTGGTTTCAGCAACTCATGAGGTTGGTGATAGAATACACTGCAACCCAGGACACACAGGTGAGGTAATGGAGGCACTCAGGGAATTGGTTTTGTGTTTCTGTTCATTTTGCCATTTCACATGGGTACTGCCCGTATGTATCTGGCCAGGAGCTTTTGAATGGGACTATAGCATGTATTTGACAACTTGATCCCCAAACTTTTTTTTTTTTTTTTTACATTGTTCAAGTTATATTTACATGGCATGATGTTTTCAGGTCCCAGAAATGTGCAAAGGGCTCTTTAGGATACTTTGCCTCATTTAGTTTCTCTTGAGGATGAGTATAGAAATGGGTAGAATATTTAAGAAATAGTGTCAATTTGTTTTCAAGTAGCACTTCAGTGAAACCAATCTCAGGCAGTTATCCTTTCAAATGTTCAGACTTTCTGCAAATTGAAGATAAAAATAGTACAGCATTTTATATTCAGTTACTGTTTTGGATTTTATTTAATTTTTTTAGCTGTAAGCAAGAAAATGTTGGTTTGGGTCATCTGGGATCACTGACATAAAATTGATGTGCTAGAAGAGGAGTGTACTGCAGCAGAAGCAGAGAGTGAAGATACTGTTTAACCTTTTAATTGCAGATATTTTTCAGATCTATGTATTTTGTTTCAAAATCTTAGCATTTCAGTATATTTCCACCCAAAAGTTTTCATTTAGGAGTTTTGACAATGTTCTTGAGTTATAGTGTACAAATCTAATTCTGTGCTTGCATAAATACATGCAATTTGCAAAGAATTATACATCCTTACATCGATGGTAAATTCACCTTACTTACTCAAGTCAGATATTTATTATATTTATTTTTCTCAGACATTACCTTTCATACTTGCTTTGATATCGACTTGGCAGTATTCAGATACAGCATCTAAAAGTACGTATATCCAAGCAAAAGAAACCCCTGGCATACCATTCCATTTGGAATACAAGATGTCCCTCATGAAATACAGGGGTGTTTTTTCTCCAGTTTTTGTTCCTGCTGATTGTCAGATATAGAGTAATTTCTACCTCATTCATTCTTGCTTTTGTTGGTTTAAGGTTTTCTTTGAGGTATTTGCAAATACAGTAATAAAGATACAAGATAAATGAAGGTTTCTGTAAAAGGTATTGTAAAACAGGGTTGTTATCAGCCTTGACTGAGTTTTCACTTAATAATTAAATTTTTTTAGTGAATGAAATTGCTGTCTGCTGTATAGTTCATTCCTTCAATCACCACAGGATTCCAAGCAGGCTGCAGGCTTTATACCCACAGATATGCAGAAGTATAACCAAATCTGGAGTCATGGATAATATTTACTGAAAGGTGGGGGAGGTATAATACCTCATGATAAATCCAGAATAAACCTACTGAAATTCTAATCCTTTCTAGAAGAGCTGGGTTTTGTCCCTAAAATTATTTTTGTGCTAATGTAGAAAGGCTTTACAATAGGAAACCTCTTCCAAGTGACACCTCTTACCAAGACAGACAAGTAGAAATACAGAGAATTTAAATGGAGAAAAGAGAGATTATTTGTTCTGACTTTGATTCCCCAAAGAAAATGTATTTACATCTACTCTAAGCTTTTAGTCTTTTTCTGTATTTCCATTAAATCCTAGCTGATTCTTCAGAAGCAATGGAAATCTTATTATTTAGAGCAGAGTTAAGTACCTTCCATCTGGGGTTCGGAAACAGAAAGTTTTCACCCAAGAATTTTCTTTCTCTGTGCTTGGAGACACAAATTGGAATGAAAGGCAGAAAACCAAGGAATTGCTAATGCCTTGAGTTAGGAACTGGAACTCCATGTCCTTCAGTTCGACTTCTCTTCTTGCTGGAGCAGGAACAGAGGGAGTTTGCTGATGCTTGAGTTGATTTGGGCCACAGTTTCCTTGTACGAGGTGTGGAGGTGACCACTGCTGCTGTTACAGTCCTGTTGTGTGGTCTGTGCTCCACAGACTCCATCCTTAGGCATGGGAAAAGGTAGTAGCAGGTGACATTATAAAGCCAGGGGATTTTGTCATCTATAATTGCAAAGAATCTGTGTGTGGCCTGTGTGCAACAGGTGCTGGTGATTAGTATTTCTCATGGCCTGCCAGATTGCATCTGATAGGCTGAGATCATGTAAGAAATGTAAGAAATTCACAGACCTGGATATTTGAAACATTACTTTTTGTTGTTGTTGTGTTTGAAGCTGGTTTCTTTACGCAAAAATATTGTAGTGGAATATAATTAAAACTTTGATGATAACTGAAAAGGAGATTCAGTCATCATATTCATGGATATTTGTGGTTTGATGTGCACGTTGAAGGCTTGGGTAAAGATAAACAGGCATGTTTTCCAAGCTGCATAAGATTAAACAGTTCATTACCTGTTGGAATTATCATCTGCAAGACACCTTGCATAATTTGGATTACAACCTTTATGTGCTTTTGGCTGGATTATACCTCTTATCTAGTGAGGTGCATTGAAATACAATTAACAATGTGAGCTGGGAATGACAGGCTGAAAGTATGTGTATTTTTGTGCAGATAAACAATTCTATATCTGGATTAGAAGTCATAGTAACATTTTATCTACTAATTTTTTCCCAGTTCCTGTGTTCTACAACAGTGTACAGAGAAAAATAATCTGTGCTCTGTGCCAGAGAAAAGCAAGTAGACACCAGGCATGTCTCCTTGTAGGCTTGACTTAAAGAACATTTGGAAAACGTAAAATCCTGCAGAAAACAGCAATTATTTTTGATCTTTCATATTCTTGATTTTAAATGTTTTGTTGGAGAGAGAATTTTGAAAATGGAGGCAGAAATTCTTATCCATTGATACCATTAAGAGTTTTACCTCCAGTTTCAGCAGAGTTTCAGGGTCTCACCTCTCGCATTCTCCACACTGAAGCTGCAGCATCTGTTTTTGAGCTGAGTTGCTTGGATGCAAGTCATGTTATTTTGATGGAAGTACGGTCCACATAAGAAAGAGCTTCTGTTCAGAAGTTCTTTTAACTAGGAAATCCTTCAGCTTTATCACAAAATGATAAATTTTGAAGTTGATGATCCTTGTCTACTAAAGAAGAATCAGGTGTTTTGAGTATTTAAGCTAAAAGCTAGTTGCTGTTGATTTTAGTTCAGTGAATTTACAGCCCTTTGAATTTTACAGTTAATTTATTATTTTAGGATATTGTTTCTCATAGTTAGGAGAAAAATATTTTTTTTACAAGTCAGAGCATATGTAATGTGGCATTTCCAACAGAATCACCCATAGCATTTATTCTTGTTGCTGCAGTAAAAAATGACCTGAATGAAATGTATTGCTCTTGTATTTTCAGGTTTCCAGTGTACAATCTTCTGGGTTTATATATGTTCTTGATCTAGTTCTTAATCTATTTAAATGTTCCTTGATCTAGTGATCAAAATAAAAATTTTCCTGTGCCAGCAGAAAAATATTAGAAGTGTGAAGTTTATTCACTTCTATTCAGTACCTGTGAAAAAACTGTGTGAGCACTAGTGTAACATGTAATGTTTATTAGCTCATGAAGTGGACAGCCACATCCTTAGGTGGAAGGATACTGTTCCATCAAGGGAGGTGCCCTCTGTAGACACTGGCTGAATCATCAAATATGGTGTTGTCCTTTTCAGCACCTTAGATTGCAATGCAAAAGCACAGATCTGGATATTTATTACATTGGCTCTTTTTTTTCTCCATTTCCATTCTGCTTACATGGTAAGTAATGACAATCTGGGGAAAACTTGAAAATAACAAAATTCTAGACAGGGACACAACAATTTCTGCTGCTTTGTAGTGCTGAATGGAGCTTTTGACAGTTTCTGGCAAGTACTTGGCTTAGTCTTTTGCCAGCCCAAAAAAGCATGGATGGTGTGTCAGTATCATAGTCCAAGGATGCTTCAAGAGCAAATTGGCCAATACCCAAAAACATTTTGCCTGCAACCTGTGTGCGGTATGGATTATAGACCAGAGGAAAATGAAACATGAAGCCCATGTGTCCTAACAGTTCTTGCCAAAGAGGCTGGTTAAAACCAGTTGTAGATATGAGCTGTTCTTTGTTCAGTTTTAAGAACAGAAGTGTGAGATCCTTTGGTGGTAGGCTGCAACTACCCGCTCAGAGACCACAACTTGACAGCAGAAGCATATTTATGATGATAGACAAGAGCAGAAGTGATAATTTCTAATGACTAGTTTCTAATGAAGCTGGTAACTTCACATTAAAAAAAAAAAAAAAAGAGCCTTTTAACTGTCAGGAAAATGGTCCTTTTCCAGAGTTCAGCAAAGATTTTATTGTCAATGCCCAGTAACTGTTTGGGGTTTTTTGTATGTAGCTGCAGCTGGAATCAGTTCAGAGATATCTTACTGTGTTTTGCAGATGAACAGGATCATCAAAAGCAATAAATTCTGTTGTTTTATAAATAGAATGATAACTGGAGAAGCTATTCCTGTTTTGGTATTTTTTTAGATAAATAAAGCCCAATGCAGAATGGCAGCATTTTCTGTTAGTGTTAAAATTCATTGGGTTGTGCAGTAATGCCCATTTCTCTTCTTTCCCACGTTTTTTCATATAATTTTTAATTTACTAGCTCCCAGTACTTTTTAATCTCTGCATGGTGTATTTTCATCTCCATCTTATGCTGTATGAAATTGTTTTCTTACAATTCAATAATTCATTGAAATCCTGCTTGTCTGAGCTCCTAATCATATGGAGCACAATTTCACACCTTTTCCAGGACAGTGCACAGTTCACCAAGACCACACTCTCTACCTGATTTATTTATTCTTAAAAGGAGATGCTGTACAGAAGCCTTCTGTGCCTCAGTTACTCAAAGGCCCAGTGTGTAGGTGTTTCCTCATTCTTATTCTGCTTTCATTTTGCCTCTCGTGGTGACCCCTGCTGAGGTTACTTACGTGGTGTAAGAGTGGATTGGTTGGGGAAATGGAGACCACAGGAAAACACAGAACTCTAAAAGCATAGAGCATTTTACAAGCTGCCTGTCTGACCTTGAAAACCAGTATTCACTGGTCTAAGTGGAAGATATATTCACAATTTTGCAGGATAAAGTACCAGGGCAGCAGGATCTTTTCCTGTGTTAGAATACTTTGTCACAATGCTAAAATGCTGAACTGTGGCTGAGAACCACCAGGGTATTCATTTATTAGTTTAGTTCTGCTTCTGTAGGATCCCCCTGCTGTGTACCAGGCATCCTCTTACACCTTTCAAAGAAACATAAAGAAGTAAGAAAACCTCCATATTTTAAAATTCTCTGGGGTTTTGGGAGTTGTTTTAAAAGTTCTGAACCCACAGAATCTGTGATCTTTGTCATTCTCTATGTTTATCTCTATATTTATTTTATACCCTCTTTCTACCATTAAGCATTCTGCAAAACATGTGTTTTAATACTTCTCCATCTCTGATAAATGCCAGGCATCTCTTTGGTTAAAAAAAAAAAAAAAAAGTTTTAACCTCTAAAATCTGAACATTAATTTGTTTACAACTTTTCATTTTCTTTCCTCTTAATCTTTTTACTCCTTTTATGTTTGCTTTCATTGTAAGCCTTCACTTTCTAAGTCCAGTTGGCATGTAGTTTTCCTTTATTTCTCTTTCATCTTTCCTCATCTCTGTTGAAACGTTTTGAGTTTTCCATATTTTTTATTTGTATCTGTGAATGTGTAAAATAATTTCATTTAGTTTATTATGCTGTTCTCTCATTTCTGGTAGTCTTTCTAATGCAAAAGTTTCCTGAAGTAACTTTCGTGGGCGCACTTCACTGTTAATTTAATTTTCTGTTCTCTAAGTTATTTTTACTACCTTTGTTTTTTCCCCAGTTTGACTGAGCTTTCCAAATTTGATGCTTAATGTTACTTAATTTTCAAAAAAATATGGACCCTCTTCCTTGTTTCAATCCACACATAGCAAACCTGAGTATGGATTTTTCTTTCCACTTGCATGATTTGTGGCTTGGTAGTTAGGTGGTTGCTCTAAAAATTGCCAATATTTGCTGACAAGTACGGTTTTTTCCCAGCCTACCTGAAATGATTATTTAGAGAAGAATTCTCCTTCAGTACAAAGGGTATTCCTCAGTGAAAAGCTTGAGCCTGAGTACTGGGAGCCTTTAAAGCTATAAAATAGTAATAGAAGAGTTGCTGTCCAAGAATAACTCTGTAATAAGAGATTAGGTAGGAAAAGTTATCTGTCTGTCTTGCAGTCAAAGGTCAGTAGCACAGGAAAAACTCATTTAGCTTTTGTTCCCCATTCCTACTGTAGGTGATTGCTTTCTTCACACGTTATTTTTGTTATTTTGGCACACTGTGTGTGAGTGACAGCAGGATCTTTAACTCTTCCCAGCTTTGGCAACTATCCCCTTGCCTCTGTGAAATGACAGTCTCTCCATAGGTTTTGATAAGACATTCTTTAAAAGAGAACTTAATCTGCCATCGTTTATTTTATTAGATTGAAATATGTTCCTGCTGAAATATGTACCCCTCTTTGTTGAGGGTATTGCTTCAACAATCACAGGCAAATCTGATTTACTCTAAACAGTTACAACAACAGAGTAGCAATGTGGGCTGTAAATTGGTTGGAAAATAGGAGCAATTTGGTAGGAGTGAGAAAGTAAGATTAAGTTAAACTGCTGTAGCGTTGACTGAAGTCTTGTACCATCAGCTCCAACAGCTTCACTAAGTACCATGAGAAACCTTATGCCAGGTCATCCTTTGCCACTTTGTGCTGGCATTATTGGAGAACACCCTGCCTGGCTCAGCACTGGCTCAGCCCACTTGTGTAGTAAATCAGTTGCAATGAAGAAAAAGGGAAAGAGGCTGTTCCTCCTTTTTCCTGAAGAAGCAGCTGATCTGGACACTGAAAATAATTTATTTTTATTTTATCTAATGAACTGGAGAATTTGGGAATGAGGGTGGGGAAAAAAAGCGCTTCAATTTAAGTGGTGGCAGGGAGGATGCACAAAACCCAAGGATGTATTGGAAGGAAAGGTGTTGAATATTGGAAGAAGCTCTTGATTTGGTCATGTATGAAATATTTCCTTCAGCCAAAAGCAAATCTTAAGTATTCTCCCCTTGAGAACCTCTGGAATCAGATGAATTAAATTTCTTCTTCCCCCTGCCTCTCCCCTAAAAGAGCAAATGGGAGAGCAGTGGCCCAGCACTATGTCAGCATGCAATATCAGGATTCACTTTCTTCTGTGTCTGGGATTTGAATCCACCTCTCCAGGACCTCTGACCTGCTGAAGGGGGTCAGTGGGCTCCCAGTAGTCAAACGTGCTCTCAAACTGTGCTGTTGCCTCCATGTCCTGACTGCCATGCTAGAGCATTCTCCTTTTAGGGGTTATAAAATTCATCTCCTTTTATCATGCCTTGCCTTTTCTAGTGCAAACTGTCTCTGGAGTCATGGAAGTTATAATTATGCAATTTGTATGATTTATTGCTTGCACTCAACATTCACTCTGCACTGCCATTTCCATTATTTCTGAATTGGATCAATTTAAAAGTTTGATGTTCTTACAAATATCGTATCAATATAATTACAGGTATTGTAACATTATTGGCCAGTCTTGTTTGGGGAAGAATTAATTTCAATAGAAAGTATATTCTAGAGAGATTTAATTTGGAGAAAAGCCTCACGTTTGCTGAATTTTGTTTGGTGTGTGTGTTGTGTCACTGTTTCCATACTCAAGAGAGGTGCCTTTCTGCAGGGTTTGCACTGTGAAACACAAGCTCTGTACACATTAAGGCAGCAAAAATCAGATTTTACTTAAAAAAAAAAAAAAAAGCTTTATTAAAATGATGCATTTTCCACACGATACCATTTATACTGCCTCGGAATGTTCCCTTTGACCTTGGTGAAAGGCTGTAATTAATCAGCAATTAAAGCGGCAGCGGCGGCCCTTGGGAGGCCGGGGCCGCCTCTGCCGGGCGGGCAGCGCGAGGGGGCGGCATTGCCGCGGGAGCGGCGCGGCCGGGATGCGGGAGGGGAGCATCCCTGCTGCCCGGACACCGCCCGGCCCGGCCCGGCCCGCAGCTGCCTCCGGAGCACCGGCCTCGCGTCCTGCGGCAAAAGGCAGGCTCGGGATAAGATAATACCGGCTGCGGTATTTCTTGGTAGCCAGGTGTCCTCTTAAAACTTGATTTAAGGGTGTTATTGAGGGGTTTGAATCGCACTTTGTTCTGTCTGGGTTCTTTTTGAATGCGCACCTTGCTGTAATGTTCCAGATGGCTGTCGTCTTTACAATAGATAAGAATTAAGGATGGTAATAGGGGATATTTTATTTAAATCCACATCTTTATCTTGCATTACTTATTCACATTCTATTATACCCTGGTGCTGTATTCAAAACACTTGAGGATTTAACAAGGGGAAAAATAACCATTTAAATTAGGATATTATGTTGACACCTTTACTGATGGTAATTTTTTCAAGCAGTAGTGCAGTGTGGAAGAGCTGGAGCTGTTTCACATGGAGGAGGAGGAGGAAGCTTCGCAAACTCAACATTTTGTTTGAGTTGCATTTACAGGCTAAGAGCTCATTCTGAAAGAAGACTAACTTATACAATGGGGTGGGGAAGTGTTGCTAACAGGCAGGCTGTTCAGTAAGTAGAACTGGTGCAAAGACTTCTGTAAGACGTTTTGCTAAGTCTTTGAATTTGTTGGAGCATCACAGAATGTTTTACTGAGACTTCTGACTAAAACTTCCTCAAGCAAAGCAGGTAGTAAATACAGTGGTGTAGGAAGCTGCGTGTCCATGTGCAAGTCCTTGCATGGCTTGATTCAGAGCAATATTGGATACTGGTTTTTTTTCAGAATTAAGTGGTGGAGAAGTAGAGAGGTCACACTGAGCCTCTAGCACTCCTTGCAGTAGCGCCAGATTTCCTGGGATGGATGAATCCACCTTCTCACTTATAAATAGACACTTTGAGAAGATGAAGGTTTTTTGAGACAGTGACCAGACAAGTCTGGGCATTGTCTGACTTAACTTCAAAATATTAGAGTGCTGCTTTGACACTGAATTATTATCCTTGATCACTGCTGGTGGTGCTGCAATGTGTAATGAAGTCAAATATTGAAATGACTGTAGAGTAATGAGTGATTGAGCTGCATAAAATGTTTCTTAACAGAGAACACATTTCCTCAAATGTCAATACAGTGGAAATAAAAGCGGGTGCATTGACACTGCTGCAGATTTGTTTCTGTGTAGCCACTGTGTGCATAGAATTAGTCTTCTGTCGTGATAATTTTTACTGACAGAGGTGGAAGTACCATTTTTCTTTGTTGCCTGTGGGATATGAGCTAAGAGCCTTTATTTGGTTCATAAAGACCATGCTTAATTTCAGAATGACAGTCAAATGCTTTAAGTAATCACTAATGAAAGGCAGGCCCTTCTGTGTCTTGACTTCCATATTCAGGGTGGATTTGCTTTTGTCAAACTTCTGAGTTATTGGTAGTCTAGATAAAATGAATGTTGGTTACTCTCCTTTCCTACAGCTACAACTCAGCCTGCAGAGGTATTTTATGCATTGATGGGAATTGCACATGAGAATTAGCACTGCATTATAAGCATGGCACTTGAATCGTCTCTTAGGCTCATTCCATGAAAGTCAGGATTTAAGTTCATTGGAATAGTGAAATGGAATTGGGCAGGTGCTGTAATGCATATGTACACTGACTTTAGAGAGTCAGATATAACATCTTTATAATTCCTTAGGATGATGTATGTTGCTAATGGTTTTAATAGCTCCTCAAGTGTCTCTCACTTGAACACTTACCTTAATATGAATTTTTGATTTTAGCATCTGTATTATAAATGCCATTTCCGTTTTCATGAATGTTATTGCTCACCTGTATCTTGTTGTGCCCATGCAAACATACCATGCTGACATAGAGCGTCAGACTTCCTGTGTTAGTAAATTAATGTATTATTCATCAGTTTGAACTAGAACTTGGTGGAAGTGTGCTAGGATGGAAAAAAAAAAGGATCTGTATCAACAGGGAACCCAAGAATATCAGTAATTTTCCAAACACGTGCAATGTGTTGGGTAAAACCTTCCTTTTCTCTGCAGTTACTTTCTTGTAGAAAACGTAAACAGCTAATGGTTGCTGGTAAATCCAGGGTAGTGTAATCTTAGCAAGGTAGTGTATATATAGAAGGAAACAGCCCATAACAAAAATCCAGGTTCTTTTTACCTGGTGTGCACTCCCTGCATGTTTTGGAGCTCAGCAAAGTTGCAGGATATGCATGTGTAGATAAAAGCTTCATCAGATTGATCGAAACATTTATATAGCACCTCTGATCAATGAAGTGAAGACAATGTGAAATATGTTTTAGGGGGAGATATTATTATCTGTAAAAATCAATACAATTGTTACAGGTGAATTATTGTTTCAGAATATGATTTGTTATATTGAGGTATGCAGCCATTTTCCTTTCGGTGCTAGTGTTGAGCCTTTTTTTTTAGCAATAAGAAAACAAGTGAATTTCATAATGAACCATACTGAAATGTTCTTTTTTCCTTTTATTTTATATTTTTATGAGTTCACTTTACTAGTTCTGTTGTATGGAAGATGGGAAAATCTGCTGTTGTACTTCAGTTAGATTACATTGCTCTCTGGACTTCTCTCTTGGTTTTCTTTGAAGAAGAACACCTGGTATAAGATTAAATGTGGGCAGTTTTAATAAACACAGGTTTCTGAAACCCTTTTATGCACAATTAAAGTGACAACTAAGGAAAGAATGAGAATAATTCACACAAGTTAGGTTATCATTGCCCAACCTATTGTGTAAGAGAATTTTAAAATGGAGGACAGGATCTAGACCTCTCTAGATCCCAAAGCCTTGCAGCCAGCAGTTTCTCTTCTGTGGGTTCGTGAGTTAAGTCCTTAATGAAAAAACTTCTCATAAAGCATTTTTCCTGTTGAGTTTTGAGTACAGCTCAGTACAGTTTGTTTGGTTTGTGTATGCTGGGACACATCTTGGTCTTCCATCTAGAAGAGTTCCTTAGGTGGGAAGGGATTAATTTAAGTGATTTTCCTCAAAAAGCCTCTCTAAATGTGCTCGTTTGTGCGTGCAGGCAAGCAGTTAATTGAGCATGTCCCAATTTCCTCCCTGCTTTGCCTCGGTGTGTCCAACTTATGCTGGGACTGGACAAGGGTAGGAGTGTGAAACCAAATTTGTGTTATCATCTGTGGCTACGGGAATCTTACATCATCATGGAATCATCAAAGAATACCTCCACATGCCTGCCTGTGTACATGTAAGTAGTTTTGTTTGTTCAGAGTTCAATTATTGATGCAACAATACCACGCAAAACTGTTTTGGGTCAGTTTTTTTTCCACAACCTAATTTTACAGTTTTGACTGTTTCCACTTTGCCTTTCCCAAGGGAAACAGGTGCTTTAGCAAGAGTTTCTGTAGATCTGCCCATGGGCTTCTAACATACAAGTGGTCTACCAGGGTCATGGAAACCAGGGTTTCTACTTTTGTATCTCAGTTTTGAGGGTTGTGCTGTGAGCACAACTGAAAATAATTTGTGAAGTTCAGTTCAGCAAAAAAAGGAGGCCTCATTTGCAGTATGACTCCCTAAAACACTTAGCCACAGATTTGTATGGAGATTATGGAAGCTTCTAGAGTCAGGGTGAAATGAGGGGTAAGAATGGGATGGAAATGTTAGAGGGTGGTACAAAAAGACGTTGTTGGTCTTATGAAAACCCTTGGTAAGGAGGCTACTGTGTTGCAGTCCTCATTTTCGACTGGACTGATTCCTCAGGACCATGGTGCAAAGCAAAGTCCACATGGAAGCTGATGTGAAGACAGCACTCTTTCATAAAGTCTGTCCAAGGGGATAGTTTTGTGTGAAGTTTTATGAAGGTCATTCCCATTGAAATTTTAAGTAAGCTTTCATAACGAAGATGTGATAGCTCAGAGCTTGGAAGGGCTAAATTGTGAGCAGAGGGTCTCTAGGGCTGTCCCAGCAGAAGAGTTAGTGGGGGTTTGGCTGGCACTCTGTGAGGTTGGGTGGGGTTTCCCTTTGTCTGTGAATTGTCGTCTAGCTTTTGTGAGAACATGGGCGTACTGATAGCAGAAGAGATAGCAGCTCTTTTCCATGCTGCCACGAGTGCACACTGAGTTTCAGACAGTTGTGCTGTGGTGGGCACAGGGCTGGCCTTTGAGCTCCAAACCAGAGAGCTCCAAGCAATGTTCAGTTTCCTTGTTTAATTCTAAAAAGTCAGGAATTTAAAACAGCAGAATAATATTGCCCTTGTTAGGAATAGCTTTTCAATTGTATATTGACTCTGGTATGTAAGACCTTGCTCAGTTGCTGTGACTTCTCTTTTCCTTCACCCATCTTCTCTGTCTGCAGGCTTTTTGTCTCTTCTTTCCCTTGATAATGAATTTATTCACACACTGATGATCCTCTTTGGATATTTAACTGATTTCTAAAGAAAGAAACAAAAAAATTTTTGAGACTCTACAAGGATAGGCTTTCCAACATAATCCTAATTTTGGATTAGTTTGAGATTTGTTGAGCTATGCCCTTACTTGTCGTTGTACTAGCAGTATGCTAAAATTGGTATGGACAAATACAAAATCATTTGAGTTGATAAAAGGTCTCCTTCTTTATTTAGAGCTTGTTTCTCACCACTCTTACAAAATTGTGTTTGGTTTTACTCCTGAGTTTTAGTAGTTGCATAAAACATATCTGCCTGCAAGTGCTGCTTGACAGCTGAGGGGGTAAAGCTGGAAACACCCGAACTTGGGATACAGCTGTGTGTCTTGAGACTCTCCCTTCACTTGGCTTTTCCAGCAGAGTAAGTTATCCTACATGCTCAAGTCCTATTGACTTTGACTGGAATTTAGGCATTTTAATGACATAATGACTTTATCTTTCTTAAAAGAAAAAAAAAGATCATTAATTGTTTAATTAAAAGTGAATAGCAGGTCACAGAGCAAACCTGTGTTAAAACAGTATTTTTATATCTCAGTTAAGTCTTGCCATATTTTTTTTTAAAAGTGTACTTCTCATACAATATGAAAATTTTTCAGGAAAAATAAATTTCTGTGAACAGAAAAAGTCCTAAGTCATTTATGAAAACCTGGGTTTCATTTGATTTGATTATTAAAGGTTGGAAAACTGAGCCAGAGCAATTAGTTTTCTGAATATGTATTTTAAATTCTTCTAGCTAATTTATCCTTGGAAAGAGAAGCTACATTTGTGAAAGAGAAGCAACCATTTGTGAAACTAGCAACTCTGCAAATGCACACAGCATTTGAAGGCTGTGGCAAATGAGGTAGGAGTGTTCATCTCCCTCACTGTACTCCTTAATGTAAACTACTTTTCTCAATATCCATTTTGTGTGCAGGGAGCAGCACACAGCAGATGCTTCATATGCTTAACTGAGAGCATTTGAAAAACAAAGTGTCTCTGTAAAATCTGTCTCATCCTTGAATATCAGTATTTCACTTGATGCTGGCATTACTTCTTAGAAGAAAGTTCATCTAAGAGCAACACAGGCTGCAGCTCTGCATGAAAACAAACATTCACGATGGTGGAGGTGAAGTTGTTAGGGGTACGTGATCCAAGCTGGAGTTTGCAACTGTGAGTCTGTAATACCTTAGCATGTGTATGAAATATCAGATATTCAAGGGAGGAGTTTGTCAGAGCACTGTCCAGGTGTGCCATGCAGGCTGCCGGCAATAACTTGCTCCTGCTGATCTTATAAATAGTCTGTGGCTTGTTATGTTTTAATGCAGAACACCTTAGAGGGCAGCATGTCATTATATAACCATGTATGTCCCTATATGCTCTTTCAGAAATTAACTCTGGCAGATGCTAAAATGGTGAGCAGACTTGTTGGCTCCTCACATGGGCTTCTACAAGAGTTTTGTATGAGCCAAAATAGTGTCAATAAATAGTATAAGCTGTGGATGAAACATTTGCATGGAAACAGAGAAGTACACTGATAAGGGTTCTTTTAAATATACCCCTAGTGATGAATTGTTATGTAGAACTGATGCCTGACTATTCTTTTAAAGATGGTATCACTCATACAAATTTTATATGTCTTTAAAATGCTGCTCATTTTAGTCTAAACTTTAGACTAGATTTTAGTCTCAGTATTTATTTTCTTCTATTCCTCAATAATTTGTGCCCTCTTTGTCACTTCTTTCTGCCATTTTCTGTGCTTGTCCAAATGAACTATTTTTTTTTTTTCAGTGTTGTGAGGCATTTTCTATGTTTGTAAAATTCTTTTGCCTGAGAGAAGTAGGACTTATCCTTCTACTGGAAGGTACATGAAGACTCCTGTTACTAATGTAATGGTTCATCCCCTGAAAATAATACTACACCCTGTGTGCTAGCTCTGACTTCTTCCCTCCCTTGGATCTGGCTATTATTTGTTGAGTGCTGTCAACACACTCGACACTGTGTGATAAAAAGAAAGAGGAGGATGGGATTTCTGCCCCAAAGGGTTTGCAGTCTGTTAGATGCACAAAACAGATTAGATAATGCTAAATATGGCACCGGTCAGAGGCACAGATTAGTCTGAAAATGCCACATATCTTTTTAATATGACTTCCTCCTTTGATGGATGTAGTCTGTGTTTTAATGAAAGTATAAAAACACTCTTGTCTTCCCTGAAGACTTTACAAAAAGCTACATCTGACTAACTGACAGGTAGGATCTATCATGCCAAGCTTAAGCTTATTGCTAAGCCAACATATCTGATAAAGATGGTTTGCCTACTGGCAAAGAATTAATTGGATTTCATACTTTGAGTCCTTTCTTTTTCTCCATCATTATTATCATAGAGTTACAGGAGGTAGAGATATAAAAGACCTATTAAGTCATCCAAGCAATAGGCTTCTCAAAGCCTGCCTTCTATTACCCTTTTTTTTTTCTTGAGAGCCAGACGTTTCTTAATTTCATCTTTTTATTTGTAATTGTATCTGGTTTTTCCATCCTAAGTAATTCATTTTCCTTACTGGCGTACATATCCTTCATATCCCTCCTTCAAATATTTACAGGCTGTAACTGTGTCCCCCAGAAAGTTGTTCCCTAGTCAACCTTTATGCAGTTAACTTTTAATGTCTTGATGTAATAACTCTCTTCAATCTTCACTTATCATTTTTGTTGCTTCTCTAATAACTCTGTCTAATGTGTTATCTTTCTGGTAATGAGGTGTCCGGAGCTGAATGTAATATTCTGTGTGCTTTCTCAGGAGTTCTGCCATGGGGGACTTTCAGCTCTCTACTGCAGGAAGTCACAGAACTGTTTAGGTTAGAAAAGACTTTAGGATTCAGCCACTACCTTAGCACTGCTAAGTCCACCACTAAACCACGTGCATCTGGAAATGTGGACAAAACCCCTTGAGCTTTATTGTGCTATATGGTGTGGCAAACAGGAGACCAACTGATTCAGATAACAATGTCTTTGTATCATTCCAGGTGATAATGCAATATTATCTTCATCTTTCCATGCAAGTGTGAATGGGATTTTCTAGGTTTTTATCTCTGCAGGAGTGAACTATATTCATCAAAAAGATTTGTGTCTTTTATCCCCTCTTTATAACATAGGCAATTAAAAGCAGAACAGACAAGTGAGGTTAAAATAACACTGAGGCAATTGGCAGTGCCCTGCTGCTGATCTCTCCTTTGAACATCTGCTGGCACCCTCAGGGGAATATGGTTGGGATAGGAGTGATTTCTGCTGACTCATTATGGTTTATTAACACCAAATTGAATATATTGGCAGTGTAGGTGTCCCTGGGGAGCAGCTAGCAGAACCGGCATGCCATGGATGTGCTTTATTTGCCTGTGATTCAAATAAATAAATAAATCCTCACACTGGGAAGAGTAGGGGGCTGGAATCAGGATGTGAATGATAAAGGAAAGGTGCTCCTGCAGTAAACCCCCATTATTTCAAGGTGCATTGAGGGAATTTCAGTTGTGATTAGTATCGTCTGTGTAACAGAAGATACGAGACTGAAGAGTGCTGGGGGCAGGGGGAAGAGGCCAGGGAAGTGCAGCCTGTGCTGGTGATGTGCTCAGGGCCAGTGCCCCATGCAGCACAGCACCACATCCATCTGCACATCCCAGGGTCTGGATACAGACCCCCAGCAAATACACTGGGCTGGGTTTAGAACCAAAGGTGAAAACAATTGGTCTGAAACTAGGTTTGATACTATCATGAAGCAGCAAAGAACTAAGCTTGCTGTGGTGTGTTAAATGCATCTTTCATCTTTAGCTGCTTGTGTACAAAATGGAGTTATGTGCAGTTAAAATTTTAACAGGAAATTGCAGTCACTGATCTGAAGAGAAGTTTGGACTCCGAGCAACTGGGATCCCAGTTTGTTTGAAATTGAGGTTTTGACATCTTGGTGTCATTCTTGTCTCTGCTGCAGGAGCTGTGAGGTTATTTTCTGTTTCAGTTTGTCTGATTCAGTTTAGCAACTGGTTTATTGAGCACTGAGGAGCTGAAAAATACTGAGAAACCTAATTCTCCTCTTCTAATCTGCAAATAAAAGCTTTGTTTCAACAAATACATCTGTCACGGTTATAATCTTGGAGTAATTTGGGACCCAGAACTGATTGTGTCCGTTCCCTTATCTGAGGCAATGTTTCCTTTTGATCAATTTAAAATACAAATTTGGATAAACTTAACTTTCTTCGTATGTACACAAGTAATGAAAAAATAATTTATTTAGTTTCATACAAGTTTTTAGTGTTCTTTGTGTGCCTTTTAAGAAGAACCCACTGTCATTCAAGCTGAGATTTTGTAAACATATTAGCATCACAATAGAAACACAGCTTACTATTTTTTAATAAAACAAAATAATAAAACATGAAGGTAATAGAAAGGTACAACTCTGGTAGGTTATAACTGTTTAAATAGCATTTATGTCTTGTATTCTCAGAACATATAGTATATATTCTGACATACAGCATGATTTGGTTGTGGATGAACCTGTTTTGATGAGTGCTGTGCAAAGAGAACCACGTCTTTTAAAGGTTAGCTAAAAAGTAGAAGTGTGGATTAAGACCAGTTTAAGGTCAGGCTGTGTTTAAATTACAGTGCTGTTCCGGGGAACAGAATGGCAGCTTTGGCTGCTCCCCATCTTTCTGTCTTTGGCTCCTGCATTCCTGTGCAAGACTTGTGGTTCTTTCAGGATAAATTTTTCTTGTACTGTTCACTTCAGCAAATAAGTGTTGGTGGAGTGTGTCTGAGTGCTCTCTGAACTGGCAAGCTATGATTCCTGTTAACTCTGCTTTGGGATAGCTTGTTCCCAGTGTCTGGGTTAGTATCCCGGTGTCTGCATGGTTTTCTCCAGTGTTTAGTCCTCTGCCTCAAGTGCCTAGTTGGAGGCAAACCCTGGTTTAGTGCAGGAGGCATGGTGGGATGCTCCCATTGTTTTATTTTACTGTAATTCAGAGCACGCCTGATATCCTGATAATGTGAAAGGAGATTAGGCCTCCCAGATGTACCTAGTTCTCCTTTTTCTTGTAGGTGATCACAGATGAGTGGACATGCATTGTTCCTAACCTTGTGGCATGCTGAGGACAACAGAGAGGAACAAAGGGCAAACTCACTTGCCTCATTACAGTCTAATTTTTTAATTTATTCCCTAATTTTTCAGTCAGCCTTGCACATGCAGAATACGAAAGCAATGTGTTGAAGCAACAGATGCAAACATCAGCCTTGAACTGCAAAGCACCTTCCGTGCTTCATTCAGTGTATCTTACTGGGGGAGGAACTGATACATGCTGAGGGAAAAGAAATCTGAATTAAATTAACTGAAGAAGAATGAATACTTTGCAAGCAGAGTAGCATTATTCTTCCAAGTTTCTGAAGGGCTTTTTAAAGCACAAATTAATTAGTCTCCCAGCCTCTGTGAGATGAAGCTCCTTTTACACAGGTTTGAGGCCAGGAGAGACTGTTACATTATTTAGTCTGACTTTGCCCTTTGTGTGTGCCAGGCAAATGCTTTCTTAATGTCTCTCACAGACAGACTAACATGACTTTTCCTATTGGTCTTAAATAAGTTATTGAGGTCTTGAACTGAAAGAACTGGGTGCTGCAAGGCAGATACCTGGCTTCCAGGTGCTGGACCTTGCCGTGTGTGGTGCGACACTGTGGTGTGTAGGGGTGTCCTGTACATTGCTTTGTGAGAATTAGTGCCTTGGGTGGGACCTGCAGCCCCTGCTTAGAGCTAGCCATCAGAAATGCTAAGGACTGACAGGGATCCTCAGCCCCGAGCTTCTACAGAGCTTAGGTATTTTGCTCAGACCTTCAGGGAAACGCTTCTTTCCATTTGAGTTCATAGACTGTTGCCCTCTCCTGAAGACAGGACAAAGTATAGGCAGTATTTAATTTCTTTTGTCATCTGGAGGGATAGAGGCTGACGAATTTCACTTTGTTGGAGAATATCCAGACTGCCAGGGAAAGAAAGAGAAGCTTTTTGGGTTTACTGCCAGTCCTCTTTGTCTCTAACCAAGAGGATACATAATAGTATTTCCTGGTGATCTCATCTTCCTCCCTAATGAGCAATGGAATATTTTAACTACACTGATACCTGAGACAGATGTTGAGCATTGTGTTCTTGCCAAAGCAGGGATACTAAACTCGTGAGGCTTTTGCTGGTGGTGGAACTTGAAGGTTAGTGAACTCTGAGGCATATTGAGTGGTAGAGACAACCAACAAATTACCGGAATAATTACAGCATCACTTTTCAGGATAATGAGAAGTGACTCTTCAGAAACTTTCCAAGTCTGAAAGGTTGTTAGCATTGTATTAGAAATCAGCATCAAATTGGTTTTTTTCCCTTTCTCTTTATTATTGTACCATTCTAATTGTCACATAATGATTTTACAGTGTTCCAGAAGAGGCACAGTGTAGAATTCTTCTATTTTTGAGAACGTAAATATGATTTGTGGCAAACTGCAACTTAGTATTCTACTGAAGTTTGCTGATCTCTACTGCTTATTCCTTTGCTGAATTCCAGTCTGTGAAGAGTGGTGTGGTGGAAATATCAATATCATTCCTCATTATCAATGAAGAATGGCAACTTTAGAAAGCAAATGGCCAGTTGCAGTCAGTTAATTCTGTAAGAAATTAAAAGTCAGGTTGCGCAAAATAGTATCTTATAAAGTAGCTGTCATGATCTGCAGGAGTCTGTTTCTAAACAGATCAAGCTTCCTGTTAACATCTCTCATTAGACTTCAGTGTTTACGGAAGAAGAATTCATGCTTTATTTTTTTTTTCCTGCCATGTTTTTACCCCCTAACTATAACTTGAAGGCTTGTGCCACTAGTTTTAACTACTCAGTATATGGCTTAGGGAACTCTGTTCAATCACTTCTGAAGACAGTGTCAGGGAGAGCCCAATGAAATGTTTGTTTCACATCTGGTAGGTCTTTAACTCTTATAGCAGGCAGGCAAGCAAGTGGCTTCTAATATGCTGGTGACTGCTTTGCTATCACTTCCAAATGGATGTGTCAATTATCTTCTCATGCTGGATATTTAATGGTCAGATCAGCCTCTGCACTGCAATTTTAGTTTGTTTTTACTGTCCCCTTTTTAGTCATTGTTCTGGTTGGTGTATTTCCGATGAAGTCTCTTTATTGAATCTCTTAGGTGAAATTAGAGGAGGAGAAGATTAGAATGGAATTGTTCATACAAAAACATGCTTCACTGAGTTGCTGAGGGAACTACTTTTGAGGTGCCTCTTCCTGCAGCATGTATGGATATGAATGTATTGATCATGTATCAAAAACAAGCAATTTTTTGCAGACCACACACTTTTTTTCTGCTAAAGAAAAAAGAGAACTGTTTATTTGTGTGTATGTATGTCTTGGCTTTCTTCTTGAACACTCTATTTTCAGCCTTAGTTCTGTCACTCTGAGCAGTGGTAGAGATTTCTTTTTGCATTCACCTCCTTCATTGCACAGCTTAGTGTGGACACGTTTTGAGTTATCCTCCATTGAGCAAGTACAGACCACTTCATTCTCCCAAAAAACACTGAATGAATTATCCTTCTTTCCTTCCTCTTCCTTTTCTCCCCAGACTTCAGCATATATTTGTGTTGCCTGAAGAACAGTCTTGTTGTGAATTTTTGCAGAAGTTCATTATATAAACCCCAAGCTTGGGTTGCTGTCACTGTTCTGCAGCGAGTAAAGCAACACTGGTTGCTTTATTGTTCTTCAGTTTCTGCTGATAATGGTTTTTGGTACTTCTTGTGATACCATCTCTATTTATCTGGAGCAACAAAAGGGGCAATAACAGATGAAGATATTGTGGGGATTTCAACTGTGTAGTAGGTGAAGTCCATCATTGTGTTTACCTGTCTGGGTAACAGTGAATAGAAGAGTAGTAACATGTTGTTTTTTGGGATTTTTAAAAAATCTTTTTCATGTTTCCCTTACTTTTAAGGGGAAAATTTCCTACTCCTGTGCTGGGAACCTGGGAAGTGGCTGTGTGCAGCTCCAATGTGAAGCATTTGATTGCATGGATTAGTCCAGCAGAATTAATGTCCACAGCAGTAATCTGTTGTTTATGTTTTTTGTTCATCACTGCCAATTCTGCCTAGTTTAAGTCCCCTCCATTTTTAAGGACTCTCAAGTCACCAGTTTTACTGTGAACATTTGTTTGTATCACCTGTTCCTTATTTACCTTTGAGATTCAACTACTACTGTGTGCAATAATCTAATAGTCAGTAATAACCTAAAAAACCCAAAACCTGGAACTTTTCCAGGGGCAAACAGCAACAAAGCACCCAAATTATAACCTTTTATACCTTTTAGATGCCTTTAGAGTTTGTTTTTGTGCTTAAGTATCTTGGAGGTGCTTCTTTTTTGTTCAGACTAGTACATATTTATTGCCCCTTTAAATCAAGAGATGCACGATATTCTGGTATTGCATTTCATCCTGTCAGTCCTGCATCCTGCTTGCTTCCCTCCCTTCAACATCTGTGCCTCTGAGAGAAACAACTGTACAGCTGCTGCTGTTCTTTCAAGTTCCTCCCCTCTCATCCTAACCCTCAGTTGCCTTACTCTCTTCTGAACTTTTCCATGTGCCACTAAAAAATAGTCTGACACTCCAGTCTCCATGAAGAATAGTTAACTTCTGCTTGTCTCTCTTAATATTTTTGGTAAAATCTGTGAGCAGAGTGGGAATTAGTTGGAAGGTGATACTGGCTGTTTTTTCAAATAAGGACTTTTTTTTTTTT